>JBBPCS010005128.1:0-10748 GCA_037974645.1 Hollardia meadi | reverse complement strand
GTAGAATAGCCATTTGTTTTGCAATGTAATGAAATAAAAGTTTTGAAAATGTGGTGGCGCGTTGTGTCAAGTGTACACACATGATGAGAATAATAGCTCAGGGAAATGTCCAGCCCCGGGCCCTTAGCTTTCTGAAAATGTGGCCCCCTGAACAATATAGTTGAATAGGCCTACTCTACACGTCTGTCAAGAACTCTAAATCCTTCAACTAGCTGTTGACATGGTAATTTTGGTTGTAATTATTAAATTAATTAAAGCTGCAAGCAGCGTTGAACGGGCCCTCGCACCCTGCGCACGTCAGAGAGAGTGTCAGTGTCTGGAGAACACACACTAATTAGACATCATGTTGCTGTATGTCAGGTGTGGACATCAAACTCAGACAGCTGATAAACAGTGAACTAGATTTAGATCATTAACCTTCCTGGGTCTGTGTCACATGTTATATTTCAGAAATGTTTTTTTGTTAGCTTCCTGTTTCATTCATTCACTGATTGCATTTGTCGAAATGATATGTTTTAACCTGTGATGAATGCAAATATAATTGTAGCAATTTTAGACACATCAAACGTACCAAATATTTTCAGTTTTTCTGACAAAAAATATCTACACATAAAGTACTTTGTTGTCCTTAAGTTGACTATTTGTAAGAACGGAGTAAACATGGAAAATCCACACATGTATTAACTGAATTATTTATTCAAATATTTGAACTATCACAGCATTCAAAACTGCATGTTTTATTTTAACTGCAATTAAATCTAACTTGCTACAGCAGGCAGAGAACATTTGATAGCAACCCATCTATAGGCTTATAGAATGGTTGACAATGCCAAGCTGTCTTTTGGTAAATAACAATAACAGTACCCGAGTAAAACAAGTAAAATTGTGCTTGCAATGTGAATTTAATAAATGAAATTGCAACAAGATTGGACTATTACTTAACATGCACTTGTTTTGTAATAAACCAAAAAAAAAAAATCACATTTTAAATGAAGGTATAGTGGGAATTAAGTGCTGAAATAACTCTTTCTGAAGTTAGCTTCAGTAAGAAAATTACTGAAATATTGCTGTTGATAATAAATGTTTTGCTTAGGTAATGTTTTCAAACTAGTAAAACAAATGTAGTGCTTTTGGAACAACAACAGTTATGTGAACAAAACAGGTGATGAAATACCCCTGTTATTACAAATATAAAAAAATATAAGCAAGCACTGCAGTCTTATTTGCAACAGTGAAATGCAATTTCTTTTGGTACCCTTCTGTGCAGCTCACTAATGTCCACAGGACTCCACACATGTTATAGAGTGAGCCTGATGTAAAGTGGTGTTTTCTCAAAAAGAACAGTGGGGCTGGTTGTTCTGTGTGTGTGTTATGGAGGTTAGATGAATAGCAAATGCTTTCAAGTTTTAACAAACACAAGTTGTAAATTTATCAAAACAGACAGTTAGGTTTCTCCATTTTCTCTCATATCCCAAATTACCCCAGACATTACCACATGTGATTCATTTAATAACCATAACAGCATGTCTGAAATAACTCATTAGACGCAGGTTATTGGTGAAGTCTAGATATATAAACCATCAATCTTAAACCCATCAATCTTAAACTACTTCCTTAACTGGGTCACAGTATGTTCTCTGCATTGAAACATATCACTTAAAAGATCATGTTCTTAAACTGAAAACAATGTTCAACAAAACAGAGGTGGCAAACATCAGCAGAAAAATCTGGACAGCTTGTTTAAGCTGTGACACTCAGTAAGGTCAAACAAGGTAGCTGTTGTACATCATTAGTAATCCAAAAATCTGCAAAAACTACAAAGCCTAAACATTAGCCTCTGATGGCAGTCCAGTTCCTGTTGGCTGAAATCTTTGCATTTTAGGCAATGTCCATTACCCACACGTTGCTTTCTAAGACTTTGTTCATTTCATGTCGAAAATCTGGGTAATTGTCATAACTGACTGGCAACTCCAAGTAACAGCCACATGTATGAGCAACAGGTCTTCTCTGAAATCCCTGAACTTGTGTGAAGCTGACAGCGATGCTCTAAGGTATGCATTTACATACTTGACAATTTGTTTCTCCTGGGCATTCTGGGAACTTGGGTAAGTAATTGATCTCATGATCTTTCGTGATGTTGGTTGTAGCTCTTCATAGACTAATGCAATCCCTTTAAGCTCTGATCTAACAGGTGCAAGTGTGTTGCTCCACTGTTCAATCACAAAAGCGGGCTCTTGAATCAGTTTTTGATGAGCAAGCTCCCTCAAGATTTGTTCAGTGTTATCTGCTTTTGGAAGCCTCCGGCAGTTGTGAATATCCATGATTTCGAGCAATTCTTCTTGGTCAACACCTGCAAAATCTGAACGACAAGATTCAAAGATCACTCGCTCAGACTATGACACATACTTGAAAAAGCTGTCCACAAGATCACTCTCCACAAAGCCCAAAACAGCTTGCTCCAGAAGTACAGGAAGGTACCTCTCTTTTTGCCAGCCAAATGTGATTATTCGGCCTACACTTTCCCGTTCTTGTTTACCAAAGTCATGACGTAGGTATGGCACTTTGAAGCCATTTGCCATAGTGCACTGCTCATAAAAGTCATTCCAAAATTCTGACAGTACATCCCTCAAAACACCTCCATCCACAGCCTTTTCAAGCTTTCCATCAGGAAGAATAACTTTAAAGTAAATTTCATCCTCCATGATACTTTCCTCAGAAAACACTTGAATAAGTTCTCTAAGAATCTGTCCACGATGAAGAACAGCAATTTTCTTCACTATTTCTCTCTGATTGGCTTGTTCCTGCAACATATCCATGGAAGGAGGCAAGGGTGATACAAAAGACAGTTCCTGAGAGAGAGAGGCAAGGGATCATCAAGAGTCGAGTACTCCATCCCAGAGGTGCTTTCTGTGTGGAAAGTTACAATGTCACTATCCTCAAAAGCATCCACATGAAGTAATTTTGCATGTTCTGGAAAACTAGATGTGTCAGTTGGGTCGGCTGTGGTGCAAAGAAAGGAAACACTCTCACTGCTTGCATTTGCAAATACTGTGCTGCTTCCAACACAAAGTACATCGGAAGTATCTATCTCCACAGTGTCTGTTGCAGAAGTGTCTGGACACTGGTGATAGATATCAGGTCTGTCATGTGTCTTTTCACCTTCTTGTGCAGTTGCATCACTATTTTCTTCCTCCAGATTTATGTCACTGGTAATGCCTTTCTCTTTTTTTGTTAAATAGAAATGTAAGAGAGGTAACTTTGTCTGTTGATACAGTTCCCCCAATGTGATACTATCCCCCAATGGACGCTGCTGAAAGTCAGTTAAATCAATGTCAAAATCAGTAAGGCTCCCCCTTGCATTTTTTCCACCTGGAAAAAACAACTGCACAGCCTTTTCGATCAAGTTCTGTTCTTTACTGTCCTTTGGGACACTCTCTTTTCTGGTTCCTCCACCCAGTTTGGTGTGTACCTGCACAAATTCCCCATCTCTGAAACTCATCCATCCAAGCTAAATTTTTCTCTGACTCTTCTGGGCATTTTTTGGAAGGGTCTGATGCTCTTTCTCAGACACATGATCACCTTTGTTTCTTGAGAGCTTTCCTGTAAGTCGCTCAAAGATCTTTGTCTTGCGACTGCTGGGTTCTTTTTCCTTCCGTCTGCAGTATCCAAAAACAGCCAGTCGATCACCATAGGATGGCAGATACTCTCTTGGCTGGTCATCTGTCATTAGGCTTATGACACTGGAATCAATCTAAAATGAAGAAATATTTCACAAATTCTTAGGTCAAGTGCATTAAATTATAACAATGAACATCCTGTATATACAGCACCAGATAATATTTACAATGCTCTTCCAAATGTTGGGTTTTTTAATGTTTATGTGATTTGTCAAAATAAAGCATTTCCTATTTTAACTACCTTCTCCTGTTCCATTCGCTGTATGTCTTCCTCAGGCACATGGCGTGACCTTAAGTAGCCACTTAGCTCATCCATCTTGTGACAGCTCAACAAACCTCTGCTCCTCTGTTGAATTAAATCAAAGCTTAAATGTGACCTTAAACAAATAAAATCTATACAGTTGATTTTACAAAATCTTTTTGTTTGTAGTTTTGGTATTCAAGCATCTTCATGGTTAATTTCATGTTTAAGTAAGACAAAACCTTTTTTATATGCTCTAAATTCTTCAACTTAGGAGAAACAGTGCATTAATATATATACTGTATATATATTTAAAATAAGTCTCTTGGTTTTCTGATTTTCTAAAGCTATCCTCTGATATTATCATAAGTGGGTAACCTGGTAACTGAGACAAACACTCTGATGGAAACAGAGCATTTAATTCTTAAGTATAGTATTTAGTTATATCACAACCTTGATACTGCAATGATGATAAGAGCAATAAAACACAAATTAAACAGCAACAATTAACTATGTGCAATTTTTCTTCTTATATTTGAGCCACTGCAAAAATAAATTAAAATAACTTAAACTACTGTATAACTAAATATTTCAGTCACACTGTATAATTTAATGAAGTACTACAGTTACTGCATGTCAGTAAAACTGGCACAGGGGCCTGGTCTGTGGCTGGTGAGCAGAGCCATTTAATGGTAATAATAATAATAATAATAATAATAATTATAACCATCATCATCATCATCTCTTTAAACGGCTCTTCTGGTGAGGGGATGAGGCACCAGCTGGAGAATGGGCTAGGCACCACAGCACCAAGATATTTTTCAAAACATGCAAGATCAGATAGCTTTGTGGCCTAATGATATAGTGTAAATGAGATAAGAAGTCTGACGGTGGAGACACACCAAATCCGGCGATGACGGATCTCGACACAACGGAACACCACATGCTCCGGCCTGCAGCTGTACAGCATGCAGGTTACATCACATGTTGATTTCCCCGTTCCCTTGCTCCCCCCAATCCTACGAGACTTCACGTCCTCCCACAGTTGATTGGATAGACGTACTGCGATTTGGGCAGTGCTTGTTTTTGGCTCAAATCTTTTCAACATGGCCGCCGGGTCACAAACTTTCTAATTTTTCAGGTAAACCGTACGCTAAAATATGTTTCCGAAAACATTTTAGGCAAAAAATAGACAATGCAGTAACAGAATCTTGTTTCATATTTGATCAGCACTGCCTAGTTGGACAGTTTGATCGGACATTCGTGAGTCTACTACGTTGCGTCGGACAGAAAGAAAGTAGAGGTGTAGTCCTGATGATGCAAATTCAGGTACAGCGAATGGTCAGTCAACTCGCTGCGCCGTATCCATCATGCACTGCGCGGCCGGATCTACTCCTCTCCATAGAAAATGAATTGGATCCGTCGACTTGACATACGTTAACGGATTTGGTGTGTCTCCACCTTGACTGTCCATTTTAAATATCTTATACCTGTGTCAAATGGCTTTAAAGTGTACTGAACAAATAGCTAAACATGGTATTCTCACGCTTAACGTGAGGAATAGAACAAGGCAACGTGCACTTTTTTTAAGTCACATCAGTGTGGATCTTTCGTTCTAGTCATTAGCTGGAGAGTCACGCTTTATATTATAGACTGTTTTTTTTAAAATTATAAATTGTATTTTGGTTACACATTCCTGTCCGCATGATCAAGTACGTGGTTTTAGATTTGGGAAGTAGCCGAGATATCTATGCAATAACGTTAATCAATGCTATGCATGCTAGCTGTGCTAGCTAAACTGGAAAGCCACAGTGCACTTTTCAACACACTTTAGCTCTTCACGGCACTACATTACATGTATAATTAGTAGAATATTATAGCAGTGTTAACACTTACCAACTCTTGATTAAAGAGCTATGAGGAGGTTGATGTGGCCGCCTTTGAGTAACATAAAGCAACTCGCTGCAGCATTAGGCACTGTTTACATTTCAGGGACACCTTCTAGTGTACCGTTAGTGAACGTTACTACAAACTAGTTTATTGACAGTTAATAATATTGTCAAAGCTATGTTTAGCTGCAACAACGGACTGATTAGTTTACAAATGTCAATAGTTCTGTCATATTTAGGATTGCAAATCGTTTGCATGGCCAGCTAGGTGTTGAAGGGACCTGTGAAGACAGTGCCACTGGAGCGCATGCGCACTTGTTATCTCATAATTTTGATTTTTTATCTCATAATTTCGACTTTTTTATCTCATAATTATGACTTATCTCATAATTTCGACTTTTTTATCTCATAACTATGACTTTGTATCTCATAATTTTGTCTTTTTTTATCTAATAATTTCGACTTTTTTATCTCATAATTATGACTTTTTATGAGGATTTTTTTTTTATCATGGCAAAATTTAATTTAATTTAATTTTTTTTTTTTTACTGGCGGAAATGGGCTTCCATAAGAACATGTTATAGTTTACTGTCCAAAATATAATGCTGAGAGAAGGAAACTGATGCTGAATCTTAAAGATATGAAGTTGGGTTTTGATTGACGAGATCTTTTACAAAATGTTCTATTTCTGTTTCAATATCTTTGGAGAACGGATATCATAGAGAGAATATAGGCCTAGCGTTTTCTTTTTTTTTCTTTGAATTAGTGAACGTATAATTCCCGATCCACACTCCTTACCAATTGGTGGCGGTAATGCACCATAACGTTGTTTGCTAACCGCCATGAAGAAGAAGAAGAACTAGTCGTATGGTAGCTTCCTGCACGTGGTAACGCTGCGTCAGTTTTGTAGAGGAGAAAGTGAAGAATCCAGCTGGTATCATCGGTTCAACATTTTTCATCAAATAACATGAAGCCAGGTACAGTACACACATTTGCACATGAGTTGTGTTAGTGCTTTTAAGTAACGTTAAATTTTATACTTGATCTGTTCGTCGTGAATTTAAAGTTGAAGTTGATGCGTGCTGGGCCTATACCGCCATGTCGCCCAGTTAACCTTACAGTAAACTGGTTTTCATTACAAAGAGAACTGCTGCTAAGTTTGTGAATACTTTATCCGGGAATACTAGTGATAAGTAACATTAAACTAACGAACTAAACTATTGTCATAGGGTTCACGGTATCCGCTTGTGGGAGGCTTCAGTTTAAAAAGCACGCCGTGGAGTCCTCACGTCGCCAAACGCACGTGTTGAGCTTCCATTTGGCAGAACAAAATAGCCAAAGTAGCCCCGATTCTAGCGCATTGCATTCACCAAAGAAAAAAAAGAATTAGACCCCCTATTTCGTAATTATGTAAAAAGTTAACCTCGTTATCGTCGCCATCTCCACCCAGAGGATAATATATATATATATTTATTTATTTATAGCCACTATTATCTGTTTTTGTTTTCAGGGTTCAGTCCTCGTGGGGACAGAGGTGGAGGACGAGGACGAGGAGGATTTGGTGATCGGGGAGGACGAGGAGGAGGACGAGGAGGATTTGGTGATCGGGGAGGACGAGGAGGATTCAGAGGAGGAAGAGGTGAGACTGGAGAAAGTAAATAAGAGTATCAAGAGTTGTAAATATATCATTTGTATTATTACATTATGCACAATTTTTCTGGAAATATTGAGTATAACCTATTCATTCAAATGAAAGCATGAGTGTAGTGTGTATTACTTTCTTATACCAAGAATGCAAAGAATGGACTTGTGTTCTTGCTAGCCTTTCTTGGAAGAATGAAGTACACAGTATACCTGTTGACAGTTTGAGATGTGCATTCTTGCTGGTACTGTACAGAGGCCGCCTGCAGTGCTCCAAAATAATCAGGCACTTTTATCTGTCAAATGTAATGCCACATGTAATGTAGCAAGATTCATATTTTTATACATATAAAACTGGTCAACAGCTTTCTAATTTTTCCACAATTGTACAATAACAATATAATGAATGTCTAAAATAAAAAAAAACCCAATCCCCTTTCATACTGCTTGTTTATTTTGTACAATAGGGTTGCATTATATATTAAATACATCAAGGTGAAATATTCATGAACAAACACGGAACGGTTAATAACTAATAGTCTAATAATTTAATTAACTATCATACTACCAGAATTTTAATTGGTAATGAAGCTGAATATTGCAATTTTATGCAACTTTATACGTTTACTCCACCACATGTCGGAGGTGACTATTGTAGTTTTTACTCCACTACATTTGTCTGGCAGCTTACTTTTCAGATTAGTTTTTCTTTCCCTCCCTGTATAGTGAAAAGCACACATCCAGATGTGTTGATGTTGAATGTTTGTGATAAACTGAAGGATGTTCCTTTATGTGTTGAGAAAATCCTCCTTCTGAAGCTCGATAAAATCTTAAAACCCTCTTGGATTAGCTGGAAATAGGGCTGTTTTTTTTGTGTTTTTTTTGTTTTTTTTAGATATGTGGTTCTCACAGGACAGCCGCACTACAAACATATGCTCTTACAAAATAAGACGTATTGCTGTAGATTCAACCAGCCTGTAGTTCAAATGATCTCAACCTTAAATATCTACAGCAGGAAAATGCCACATACACATTAATGCAGTAGTAATATTAATCCAAAAACATTAGGTATAACAGGAAAACACTGACCGTGAACATTTTACTTCATTACCTCTAGGTTTATTGCAAGTACTTAAAATTTGCTGATAATACTTATATACCATTACTTTTAAGTAGGGTTTTCAATGCAGGAACAAAAATTGTCGTGGAGTATTTTCACTGGGGGCTAACTTTTTTCCTCCACTGAAGATAAGTTGAGAAAACATTAAATATATTTGATGATAGAATAACAGTGGTACGATGTGGGCCTGGCTTTCCTCTGCCGTTGTTGCTGAAGTTGTCTGCTGGTTTGGCTGCAGTTGTCTGTGTGACTGGGCAAAAATGTTGATTCCAGTTTTACCTGTAAATCTGTTAGTTTGTTATTTGTAAAAATCATCCCCTTGTATCCACTTAATGCCAGCAACAATTTCTTCAATCATTTTGATTTAAACTGAAAGTTTAGTGGTGAGCTTCACATTCATCCACCCAAACAAACTACCGCCTGAGACTGTGGGGCTAGACGGGTCCGCAAGCGTGCCTGGCCGGCTGGCTAGCTGCATAACCCCCGCAGGTGCTGTGGAGCTCCTCAACCAAAACATTTGAACAGATTTTCAATTCCCCATTAATTTTCAGAAAGCTGCCCATATTCGAACTCTTCACATTTGATCTCTCACATAAAACGTTCCCAGAAGTGAATTTTGTGAAGAACAAGCATATGGAAATTGTAAACAAACAAACAAACTTCGTGCTTTTGGCCTCTTGCGCAGCAGCTTTCTGCCTCTCGCTTGAAAGACGAAATGAATTCTGGGATAATTGTGCTGCCAAGTTCATACAAGTTACCAACCGATGCATCCCCGGTAAAATGGGTGTGTAAAGAATATTTCTGGGAATTGTAACCGTTCCTAGTGAAATGCAAACTTGTGTATTGAGACAGTACTTGGGCAGCAAAAGATGACGTTTCACAAGGACACAAGAAAACAAGTTTATACTAGAACACATTGACAAAGACCAATTGTTTATAATTTTCACCTGACCTGTCTGTTTTTCAGGTGGAGGATTCAAGTCCCCAGAGGGTGGAGGATTTCGTGGCCGGGGGGGTGGCAGAGGCACCCCGAGGGGGAGAGGAGGCAGAGGAGGGAGGGGCGGCGGCAGAGGAGGATTTGGAGGAGGAAACAAGGTCTTGGTTGAGCCACACAGACACGAAGGTTTTTATTCCTCTTGTTTGTAATTATTCAGGATTGGATTAGATGTTTTGTTGTTGACCTCAGGCTGGGATTTTTTTTCTCTTTCTTTCATACTACCAACATTATTTTTTATAGTTTCTTGGGTGTTTTGTTCATATTCTAAACTAAGAGTGTATTCACTCTTGTAGTTCCACTCATTTGGTCTGAACCATTCACTCTATAAAGATGGACGACATGAGAGCTTCCTAAAAGTGAACCCAGAACATATCTATTGCCCCCTGGTGGTGGGCTGCAGTATAGGTCATAAACTCCTCCCTCACAATGATATGAGGGGGACATGGGCCGAACTAAAAAAGTACACCTCAAATACATTTTTCCCAAAGATGGTTTCTGTCGCTTTAGGTAGTTCTTGTCACACTGTGTGTGTGTGTGTGTGTGTGTGTGTGTATATATATATATATATATATATGTGTATATATGTATATATATGTATATATATGTGTATATATGTATGTGTGTATATATATGTGTTCATTTTTCTGTTCAGATTTGTTTTAATTAGTTATTTGACACTATTTAAATGGGGTGAAACATCATGATTGAGTGGAGCCCGGCTCGCGTTTGGATGGATGGATGTTTGGGTGGGAACTCGATACCTGGTCGACTCTGGTTCCAAATAATTTCACCAGTGCAAGATGGCAGCGCTCGTATCTGGGATATTTTGGCTTCATTTTTGTACAATAGGAGGAAGTGTAGATGCGTCATCCATCTTTATGTCAATGATCCAAACCAAGGGAAAGAATAATACAATTTTGCATTTTAGTTAAGGTCTGGTCCCCATCTGTTTTATTGCAGTCACAATCCCACAATCTAAATTGTAGGTGTACTTACAAGCTTAAACCCACGGCACAAGTAGGCCTACATTAAACATGAGAGGTCTCTCCATGTTGATTGTCAGAGTGGTCTCCTTGATCAATAAAAAAGGCTTAGCTGCTGAACAGCTACAGTGGTGTGAAAAAGTGTTTGCCCCCTTCCTGATTTCTTATTTTTTTTGCATGTTTGTCACACTTAAATGTTT
>JBBPCS010005127.1:0-10748 GCA_037974645.1 Hollardia meadi | reverse complement strand
CCATCCATCCATCCATCCATCCATCCATCCATCCATCCATTATCTTCTGCTTATCTGGGATCATGGCAGGGTGGCAGCAAGCTAAGCAGGGTATTCCAGATGTCCCTCTCCCCAGCAACACTTTCCACCTCCTCTTGAGGGCTCCCAAGGCGTTCCCAGGCCAGATAGGAAATATAATACCTCCAGCGAGTTCTGGGTCTACTGTGGGGTCTCTTCCCAGTTGGACGTGCCCGGAAGACCTCCAAAGGGAGGCTTCCAGGAGGCATCCTAATCAGATGCCCGAACGACCTCAGCTGGCTCCTTTTGACGCAAAGGAGAAGCATGTATACTCTGAGCTCCCTCCGGATGTCCGAGCTCCTCACCCTATCTCTAAAGCTGAGCCCAGCCTCCGTATGGAGGAAGCACTTAGCTAACATTTAGCAGTTAAGATTAACCAAACTCTTAGCTATGAACATAGCATTTTAACACATTAAAATAAAAAGCAAATCCAGTCGGCTGATTTAGTTTAGATTGCCCATAAATTGCCACTATAATTACCATTATTTTGTCTGCTTTAACGTTACATTACTCTTTGCTATGTGCAGCTAACTAAGCCACAGCTGGACAACATCCCACGTAACACCACAAATGCATGAACATAAATTGAGGGGAAAAGGACAAATGCAAAAGTACGATAACCAATTGACCGTATTAATTTTTTTTTCTTGTTAGTATTTATTTTCAGTTTCAAAAACCTCCTACTAGCCTGCAACATTTCAAATTACAGCGAGACATGAAGCTAGTGAGAAGTCTGATGAAAAAGATACTAGAAAAATCAAATTTGCACCCCTAGGCTCCATAGCTAAGAGTCTCACAACAGCAAAATTGTCATTATATTGTTTGTATCATCCAACACTTTCATATTGTGAGGTGCAAGAATATTTCAGCCTCTAGGGACCACTTATGTTGTGTTTCCGCTGCATGGTACAAGCATGCTCAGTTTGGTTGTGGATTAAAAAACGATCTCAAATGGAAAGGATGTTTTCTAATGCCCCTATGTGTTGCTGTGGCAGCTGAGAAACACGCCTACACTGAGTGGGTGCAGTGGAAAAAAAGTGAGAAAAGTACCTGTTCATCTGCATCTGCTTAGTCAGTTTTGTTCAATCATGTGAAGGAAGTATTACCATGCTCAGTGAAAGCTGTTATTACTGTTTCCTGGAAAAATATAAATGAGTATGTCAGCTGTGTCTTGCCTTGTGTTAAGTCCGGGTAGCACATTGATTTCCATATTCTAGTAGAATCCATTGTAGACACTCCCAGCATTGATGTATTTTATCATTGCTTTTCCATTACTGAAGCCTTCGCCCCTAACTTGAATGCAGATCAGCTCTCTGACATCACATGACTCGAACCCCAGGAACAGCTGCAGGAGCCATATAAAAATAGGGCTCCCTCGCCGTTTCCTCTGTGTAGCTGTTTTGACAGTTAGTTGACATTTGCCTGAGTGGATAACTGTATAATTAACACTCCAGCTGTAACAAATGGCATTGTTGGAATTGTAGGGTGTTTTACCAGAACATTTGGCATAACAAACAGTCTGTATATGATATGATGTGGGAATAGAGGACCCCCAAGATAGTTCCAGTCCATCTATCCTGACTAGGAAATCAACACATCCAAAGCGACAGTGTATGCCCCACCATAGAAAGTACACTGGAAGTGAGCAGCAAGTGTAGCTGAACTGCTGCCTTGTTAATCAAATGAGCATCCATGAGGCAGCTGTTTAAGAGAGGCATCAAAATTGAATTGAATATTTTTAATTCAAGTGACAGTTTTTCACACTGACACTTTTTTTCTGAATTCTATTCCTCAATATAGAGTATACTACTCATCTATTAATATCTCCATCATAAGCCATCAAACACCATATTCATCCGGTAGCAGAGGTATCTGTCCTGTCATGAGAGCAGATCGACTATGCTGACAGTGAGATACACAGAGAGAAGTGTGAAAGAGAGGCCATGACAGCAGCTGGTGAGAAGCTGCTCTGTGTGTAACTGTTACAAGATGTGCTGTAACACGGCCCAGCAGCAGGTGGAGATGATTGACAGCTTATTTCATCTGACGAGGTCACGTTGTTTCTTTCCCGTGCATTATGCTGGTGAAGTCAAACACATCAATATAATGCATGTTTCATCCAGTAACATGCAAGAATACAATGACCTACTGAATGTGGATATTGCAATATATGTATCAACCATTCTGGACACATTAACAGTATTTATGCTGAATAAAGGACAGGGGTTTCAAACTCAAATCAATCTGACCTGATGGCACATATTCTATCTAATGTAGATAAATGAGCATTTTACAATGTATGACAGTCTGTATTACAGCACAATTATGACAACAAGACTAAAAACAGAAGTCCCTCTACATATAGTCTCCTAGAAGCTGTGATACAGAAAAAATATAGCCAAATTATGATTTGGCTATATTTGTTTATCCTCAGTAAAAGTACTTCAGCTAAAATTACTTATTTACAAGTACTCCTTGTGCAGTAAAATGTTGTCTGTCAGTGTTTTATTATTATATCTGGTGTTTTTGGATTAATATTATTGCTGCATTAATGTTTAGTTTGCATTTTACTGCTGTAGATGTTTAAGGTTGAGCTCATTTGAACTACTTAGCTACAGCAATGCATCATATTCTATATGATCATCACATTTGTAGGGTCACTGTCCTGTGAGAACCATGTATCTCTAAAAGTTCGACTTTTAGTTTTTTGAATTAGCAAAACATCCCTGTTTTCAGCTTTGTGACTATGCATTTTCCAGCTAATCTAACATAGTTTATTTAGCTTAAGAAGTAGGAGAATCTTCTTCATCTTCATCCTTCCGTTTATCACAAACCTTCCAAATCAACAGATTTGGAAATAATGTTTTTTATCACTGGACAGGGGGGCTTTGAAAAATTGTAATCTGAAAAGTAACTAAAGCTGTGAGAGAGGTGAAGTAAAGAGTATTTCTCTCTGAGATGTAGAGGATTTAAAGTAAAGTACAAGTGCCTTGAATTTTACTTAAGTACAGTTATTGAGTAAATGTACTTAGTTACATACCAAAACTGGTTGGTACTGAAAAGTGACATAAAACATGCAATCCAGTTACTATTTACCTGTAGTACAACTGTGCTCAGCAAATGTTCTGGCCATTGGCCTACACAGTGGACATGCTGAGGTGTATGAAGGTAAATATGGTGCAAAATGCGAGAGCTTGTACACTTGATGTGAGAACTCGTAGGATTTGAGAAGTTGTAGAACAAAAATCTGACCTTGTATGTTGGCAGTGAACCAATCAGAAGACGAAGCGCTCTTTTCATGGCTCTTTTACCCTGCTGTCTTTCACCTCTGCGGAGTGCATACTGTGAAGCAAGGGCGGATATCTCACTTCACTATTGGTTGGGGGGTGGGGGGGGAGGGGGTGAAATAAATAGGACATTTTCTCAAGAGCAATTCCTGAAGGGGACACCAAAAGTACTGTTTAAAAAGAAAAATGCAACAAACTGGTATTACACGTATATAGAGTATATGCTGATCACTACTTTTAAACTATACTGAATAATTTAAAGGTAAATAACTTAAGGGTTGTACTGGCATGTTAAAAAGTTTTAAATAACTATATTAATAGTAATAATAGAAGTGTTCCTCAGAGGTTTTTCTATGTTCAACCAGCAATACCACAAATGGCCAGTGGGTGACACTGGTACACCATATGTGGATGTAGTTTTCCTAGTTACATGAGTATGGTGTGATCTAATCTAATAGAATCTCTGTGAGAAATATCATGAAGATAGTTTCAGTATGAATTTGGCTTGTGATCATATTTTTGGAAATATTTATGTAGTCATTAAATATGTGTCACTGGTCTAATCTCTGAGTCCACTCCAATAGCTTTACATGAACATAAAGCTCAAAATAAGTTCATTTCAGCAGCGGTGGAGGACAGCAGGGAAAAAGAGCCATGAAAAGAGCACTTCGTCTTCTGATTTCTGATTGGTTCACCGACCCCCGGTCCCGCTCTACAAGTGCAAATTGGTTTTGCAACACAATTATCGCAAGACAGATTTGACAGGTTGGAAGCACGGAGTTGTGGTTGTACTGGACAATGGACTCAAGTAAAATAAATAAATACGAGTAAATGTTGGATTACAAGTTTGCAGCTGTCATTGTATTTCTGTAAACATCAATCTACGCATTTGTGAATAGTTTTCTCATGGGTGTGTAAATATTTTCTACGAGAGAAAATTCCAACATAGTTCAGATTTTTGTTCTACAACTTCTAAAATCCTATTATACGAGTTCTCACATCAAGTCTACAAGCTCTCGCATTTTGCAATATATTTACCTTCATGTAGTGGTGCTGAAAGACATCAACATCAGTAGCCTGAAATAATTTAACAAGTTAGCTAGTGCTCTCCTCCATCCCATATTTAGGAGTGTGGACTTCTCTTTCCCTCACCTTAACTTTTATGCCACCACTGTCACTGCTTACAACATTATATGTATTTGTACCCACTGTCATGCACAGCTCATGATGCCGGCACAACAATCTGTATTTCATGCAATGTAAGCCTCAGGCCTGGCTCACAGTTTTTTATATTACACTCATTATTCATTTCAAGTTTACCCTTTTTCTATTAAAAGCAACTCATGGTATATTATCTCAAAGCACTGCATCTCTATCTGCAACTATACTAAATGCATTGCTGCTGCAATAAAGACTGCATACAAACGTGAATGTTCGATTGATAGGAGACTGTCATCAAGAGCAAGAGTCATTTGTTCAGTTGGCGGCAAGACAGGAGGCAGCATGATGATCTTGTGAGAAGCATGTTGACTTCAGGGTGTTGAGATGATTTGACATACAATGCATTTGACCACAACACTTAAGTTTAATCAGTAATTAGATCAAAAGACAATGTATCTGCCAAGATCATGTTTTTCTCTAAAGAGGACTCATGGAGTCCAAAATGGGAAGGATTTTTTGGAGCATGAATGTGTTCAGTAAATTAAGCCATGAAGAATGGTTTGACATGTTGGGAAGTACACTTACTGGATTTTCTTTTTCTCCAAGAGTTATATGAGAAGATTGACACCACTCTCATGTCTGTATAGTAAATATGCGGCTAGAGCCAACCTATATTAGCACATTGGAAAAAAGGGAAAACAGCCAGCATGGCTCCTTCCAACAGTAGCTAATTTCGCCAACAAGCACCTTTAAAGCTCACTAATGGACTGGCTGCACAGCAGACACTTTGACAGGACAGGACAGCAGGAAACTCACATGTGTATTAATGATTGCAGCATTCTACTGCTATTGTGCATGCTGGTTGACTGTTCCTATTAAAGCAACACTGTTAAGTCCAACTGTGTTTTTCCTGCTGTGGCAAGTCAAAATGTCTGCTGTGCAACCAGTCTATTAACACACAGTATGCAATGCATAATGTATTCTGCTTTTCATAGTATTAGGCAGTATGAAACTGTTAAATCAATTTATTTAGCAGTATGCCACTCCACACTTTCAGTTAGTGTGTAGCATCAGCTTATGCTCTAAAAACAGAGACGTTTTAAATTATGATTTTTATGATTTTCACAAGAGTGAACATCAAGCAAATGTATTTGTATCCTTTTAAAACACTGGGTCACACAAGGAAATTGAGTTTGTAGTCCTCTTTCTGCTAAATATATAGAACATACAGTATATGGAGGTAATTCAATTTAGAATAGAATAGGATGATTAAAAAAATGAAAATAGAAGAACATACACAGTTATTGATATACACATCTACATTTCCACGTATACACCCGGGAAATAATTCTCTGCATTTTTTAACTTTGCATCTGGGTGAATGTAAACAGCAGCAATAAGATGGCGATGATAATATGGTCAGCATCATCAAATTAAAGGTTTGACATCTGGGAAACGTTGTCCATCACCTTTGACTGCGTTTAATGTAAACACAAAGTCTGCCTCCCCTCATGCTAGCAGAGTCATACACTCTGTTGGCTCAGAGCATGGTTCCACCTGTCGGGTGCAACAAATCCAAGCTGGGCTAACATGACTCCCTTCCTGGGTCTCTCTCCAGCTGGGTTGTCTGAACAGTCGGGGGCAATGATCATCCCAAAAAATCTGCTGCTGTTAATCCAAACCCTGCGCCTACTTCTCCAATGCCGCTGGGTGTATTTCTCTCTGGTAATATGTGTTTTGGCAATAAAGTTGAGAAAAATGACAGACTAGAAACAAATCTGTAAGTAAATGCAAGTTTGAAGGAGCTACTGGACTATACATGTGCCACCACTGCCATGCCAACCTGTGTTTGGAAGGTACAACCTTTTTTTTTTTTTTTTTTTAACATTACTTTGCTGTAAATGTAACGTGAATTGAAGTTCTTCCAGTTTAGCTATTTCTGTTTCCTTAGAAGTGTGTTTTCCTTGTTATTTTTACTTTAATAAAATTAAGTGCCTTTACCTAAAACTTCCTGACTGATGTTATTTTTGTTTGTGTAAATGCCCACCCCCATGCCCATATGCATAATTTCAGTCAAATACGTCAGAGGTAATGTAATGACAAAATAACAGTGGCATAGGGAAATTAAAATTATCTTACAGGCTGGGCCTTCTTTTCTCTGCTGCTGATGTTGGCTGCAGTGGTCTGTGTGACTGTGGCGAAAAAGGGGGCCTGTGAGCATGACTGGCCGCCAAGCTAACTAGCTCCCCCTGCAGGTGCTGGTGCAGCAGGGTCAACTCTGAAAACATTTGAGCAAATTTTCAACTCTCCATCAATTTTCGGAAGAATTTCCAATATTCAAAATCTACACAGTTGATTTCTTGCCTCAGAAGTGAATTTAGTGATGAAATAGCATACAAATATTGTAAACAACTTTCTGTTCTTGGCCTGACCGATTGTTGTGCCCGTTCCAGCGCTTTGCATACTGAAGATTTTTTCCGAATCAGTACAACACCCGGGTATTTTTGGCATACTGCAGATTTTGCTTTTGTTTGCATACTGCATACTACATGCTACATTTTGGCCCAATAAGTAAGTACTGCCATTATAGTAGGTGGTTTTGGGCAGCACTCAGCATGCTGTCAACACCGATGCCACCACCTGTGGCCTCTGCCTTTCAAAATCCTTTCAACTCCATTCAAAGGGTAAAGGATCATTGATCTTCGTGACAACCTGGAATTGTGAAAAATATCTGTTGCTGATGAGGAGGGTCCTCGAGATGCCACGAGAGCCAAATGCAAATGACCTGGTTCTGACTCCTACAGGCAGCGACACCTGCCATTGCACTTTTCGATGATACATCTCTGAATGAAAATGGGATATTTAATCTTAATCATAAATGGCTTGCTGCATATTGCACCTGTCTTGCTTTACAATCGTGTGTGGGGCACTGATTCAACAAATGTTTGACATGTAGACACGTGCCAATATGAGCTGGGATTATTCGAGGTGTCACACTTCAACTTGTCTTTGCACTGAAGTCTGTCAGAGCATTATATGGTTACAAACATTCTGTCAGAAGCAACTGGAAACATTTCTTTGAAGAACATGACTCTCACTGAGGCATGATTAAAATAAAAAATCTTAAAGGTAGGTTTATTATGCCATGGGCCTTATTTTTACCATCATTTCTATCAGCTATGATAACATTGTACTCACCAAAGTAATTTCTCATACTTGGGATGATGACATTATTACAGTGAGGGGGAAAGAAAAATGAAAAAAATGAAAATGTGTGCCGCATTATGACGTGCAAAATATGATAAAGATAATGGAGACCTCAGACTGTTAAGCCACTGAGGTCATATATCAAGAAAGACTGGGATAGATTTTCACTTTCAAAACTTCACAAGTCCTCTCCTCAGTTTTCCAAACACTTACTGAGTGTTTTGAAAAGTAAAGGTGATATAATACAGTAGAAAACATGCCCCAGTCCAAACTTCTTTGATACTTGTTGCAGGCATCAAATTCAGAATGAGTGTATTTACAAAAAAAGTTTATCAGTATAGACAGTATCTTTCTACTGTATTCAGTTGAATATACTGTCGGTTGAAGAGGATTTGCAAATTATTATTTGCATTATTTTATTTATGTTCTGCACAGTGTCCCAACTTTTTTGGTATCGTGGTTTTAGTCAATCCTACAAGTCCTTCCCCTCATAATGAAATAACTCAGAATATGACATGGTGATCTGCCAATTAGATTAACAAATCATTTATGTGAATGACCGGAGTACGGTCCTGAGGTGAAAGGTTAAGGTCAATGAAAATCATTGGGATTCTTTATGTGTCCAAACTTCATCCAAATTTCAGGTGATGGAGCCACTGGTCAAAAGGTTAGCAGTTTGGAATTATCCACTGAAGACCATGAATAGCCGACCAAGTTTGATAGCAATTGGCCCAGTAGTGTGATGGAAAAACTAATAGATGAATTTATAATACTCACAACCCTCAGGACTTGCTATAAGCAAGGCAACATATAGGAATTAAATGTGAAAGACTGGAAACACTGGGGACCTCAAAGGTGTTTTTAAATGCTTAATAACTCATATCAGCACCTATTTGCTAACCTAAGTTGTCCATATGCTTAGTTATTCCTTTTCAATATCTCAACAATGTCAAACTTTTCAGTTAGTGTAATAGTAGAAAAAGACTTATCCTACATAAAACCAAAAGCTATAAACCAGGAGGACTTGTGTTGTCTTTACCTGTTTTGCCGGTGTTCTTCATAGAGGTCTTATTAGAGGATTCAGTATCAAAGCCCTCCAGTGTCAGTTCCTGATACTCTGCTGACACTTTGGTATCCTGGTCCCCAATATTTATTGGTGACTGGTTTCTCTCTCTGCATTCTGGGTAGGCTGAAGCCCAACCCTCATCTGGCCCGTATATACCTGAGGAAGACAACAAATGCAACAGGGTCTCATCACTTCAAGGATACATTTTTATCTGAAACTGAGTAGGCTTTAGAAGGACACATCAGAGAAAAATGACATTTCAGAACCATCTCATGTCCTCCGAATACAGCTGGCAGTTTGCACTGGCAAGTCTGAATTCCAATCAAACATTTCACACAGAATAAACATCATGAGCCCCAAACAGAGGCAGCTACTGAAAAAGCAAAACATTTTCATTCATGTGGTAAATAGAGAATTTCAAAATGTCATTACGAGGCCATGATGTGTCCCCAGCTGCCTTTTGTGGCATCTTACATTTCAAATAGGTTCTATATTTGGATTTGAACTGCTGACCTCCTTCTTAACTTCCCCTGAGATGACCCCTCTGCAGTCAGCATCAATCACAGTGTTACTGAGCTGACAGGGAACTCTAAAACACCTCAGACCAGTCGTGAGGAAGCCAATTGTGTGTGTGGAGAGGGATCCTTTGACAGTAAATGTCCACAGAGTGAAAGCCTGAGGCCAGAGTAGCATTGGAGTTACTTTTTGCAGAGCCTGTGAGGGAGAGATAGTCACAGAGAAGGCCAGGACATACATGTCACTGGCCCCTGCTTTAACACCTGAGTGTTTACTCAAATAGCAGGGCTGTAGTAGCTGCTGGGCACACTGGTGGCAGGATGTTGCCTGAGGCACCCCAGCCCCATCCCTGGACACAGTGAATAGGCATGCAGCAGAGAAATAATATGATCATGGTGTTTCTGATTTTTGTTTTTTTTCCCTAGTGGCTATAGAAAGTGAAAGTGAAACTGGAACCTCTTGATTCTTTCCCATAAGTAAGAAAACCACATTCAAAATCGTGCAAATGTTTAACAAAAAGTATAAAGAGAGAATGGAGGAGCGCACACCACTGTTGGAGAGGTGCCAACCATGGAAGCGGTCCAAGTATGGAGAAAAAAGCCAAAAATAACAAAATAAACATGACCTCATGGAGTGGTGTATAAATAGCCTGTTATTTTTAAGAAAAATCTGCATATCATGTACAACATACACACGGTTTTCTTGTGTCATTTAACACCGTTGCCATTTGGGAAAAGACTAAGCTGGATGACTTTTGTCATGTGACCTTACTTATGGATACAAGTTAAACTAGATCAGAGTTGATTTTTTTCACGCGGGACACAAACATTAGTCTCCTTGGTGAACGTTATAATAAATGAATACGAAAATGAATAAACACTGCAGCTCCTCGATATTGAAGAAGTTCCTGTGTCGCTTCCAAGCTGCTGGGTCAAAGTAAAGGTGGATTGATTACAAACAGCAGCACCTTCTGCCCAGCCAGGTTTCAAAATGTAGAAAAAAAATATTTAGTGCCTTTTTTCTTGGCATCAACCTTGTGTTTATGTGCATATTGACAAAAAAAAAAAAAATAGACATGAAGCTTAACATAAATGCTCCAAATCGCTATTACACTGAGATGTGAGCTTGCATGGCGCAGACAGCTGCATAGATTATGAAATTTATGAGACTTTGAGATATTTGTTGAGATTCTCAGTCATCCAGGTCATAGTCATCCAAGGAGTGTTGAATCAAGGGCAACTGGACTTGGTTGTAGAAACTTAATGTAACGGGTTGAGATGAGACCCAAATGCAGCACTATACACCACAGATTTAATCAGTAATGACTTTTATTTCTCTTAAGATTAACAGACAGAGAATGCTTCAGAAACCCGGAAGCTCCGGGGGTGACAGACGTAGCAGTCTTGGGAATCTTCGATCACAATAGTGATTATTTCTTGACACTCACGTTGAGC
>JBBPCS010005126.1:0-10748 GCA_037974645.1 Hollardia meadi | reverse complement strand
ATCAATACCAGGTGCTATTTTGTACAAATGTGGAATGACTTCGGTGTAATTTGACTTTGATCGGAAGTGGCGCATTGGTTCATCTGTCCTGCTTGGTCGGGACGAAAGAAACACAACGGTATAAACTTGAATTTTTTATTTTATTCTTGTTTTCATTAAACATGTCAGACAATGTCCTTGATAAAAAAAAAATATTTTTTTATTAATTATTATTAATTTTTAGAACATGTGGCCTAACATTCAATGATGCGCATTTGGATTTCTTTTTCAGACCATGTGGATCAGCCTTAAATATAGATTATCCTTAAACTCCTGCTTCAAATCATATTGAGTGATTAACAGTTAAATATAATTTATTTTAAAAGACGAGGTCAACCAACCACTTCAACATCATCAATATTACTATAAATTCTGAGAGTTGCCTGATATCGCTCACTAATTATAAAAGCTATGAATAACCGAAGGCAGCACTTAGGCCGCCAGCACCTTACAATTATGCTAATCAGCCAAAAGATGCAAAACGTTGAGAGCACATGTTTTAATGAGGAAAATATCAGCATCTAAACACGGCATATGGCAAGAGAAAATAGTCATATATTAACATATGATGGTTAATGTACTTACTTACTGTAGCTGACTAGCTTCTATACTAAAAAACTGTGACATGGCAAACTTCAGAGTGTGTTAAAGTACTTATTAATCTGTCATATGATCATGACAATGACACACGAAACAATAAACACAACTTTTCATTCCAAAAAAAGTACTGCTTGAGTGAATTTACTTACCGTGATTGAAAACAGTTTCTCCGGGATAACTCCGCAAAAGTGTGACATATCCACCTAATTTTTTGCGGCTCTGATAAGTTTTGCGTGCTGAACGTGCTGACATAGTTTGGCTTATCAGACTTGAATGGGCTCAGAGAAAATCTCTGTGTTTCATTTGTCTCGCGTTTCAATCGTCCCGGCTCTCCCTACTCCTATAAAGTAATTTTATGAACATTTTGTTATTTAAAGGTTCCAAACCAGATGGCACCATAACTTGTTTGAAAAATCCAGTGACAAAAGTTCATTGGACAGGTTTCCGAGTTTACAATCAAGGATAGGTACATAGGGGTAGAAAGCACATCACCAAAAAGTGATGATAGCTCATATGGACATTTTCAGTATTAAGAAAAAAAACCTTGTTGTAAACCAGGAAAATTACTTTTTAGATGTACGTAAATTCATATGTGGCAATCATGCTCATGTTTTCAAAACCAGATTTACTCCAAATCACAAGTTCATAGAAGTCTGTTGGATCTAGTTAGCTAACATGACTAACGGAAATCTAGGGAGGAATAGCAACCTAAATAAATAGCAGTTGCAACACTAACACAGACTACATGATGTTATCCCTTTGCATTTATGGATAAATGACTTGTGTCTGTGTCATTGGTCATCAATGGGCACAATGGGTTAAAGAGCACAGAAACTTTGTTATGTTGGCATGTGTGGAATCCCTGCTGTTTGCCTGCGTGAGGCCCCTCATTATGGATTATAGTAAATTAACAGGTAAAAATTAATTCTTAATGCAAAATATACGAGATATCAGGTATGTGCTCGATGTCTGGCTTGATGATAGGCTGTTGTAATTTTTTAATTTATAATAAATGAAAGCAGAGACTTCCGCACACTTAGTTCTATGCAGTTTTTTACTTTAATGTGAGCTTTCGATCCATCCGACCTTCTTCAGAGCATGCAATGTATAATAAATGACAGATGTGCAGAATCATTTGATCCCCGCAATTTATAAAGCAAAACTTCAACCATAACAAAATGTCCATCCATCCAATCTGTTCTGCTTATCTGGAATCAGCTTGTGGTGGCAGCAGGCTGGCGTTACTTTTAAAAGTAACTCATTACGTTACAAAATTTTAGCCATTAAAAGTTACTGATTAAAGTATCGCATTACAGTGCTTTTGCATTACCAAAAATGACAACCCCTTTGTGATTTAGTTTCAGCTGGGGGATATAATCTTATATCTATTTTCCTTATATAACAGAAAAGAATATTGACACAGCTCTCACTTTAAGCTTAAACAAGGACTGGTTGGCTTGTAGCAACGGCCCCGATACCCCATACTCCTGCAGTACCCTCCCCCCCCACTGGGTTCACCAGGGAACACAGTTGTAAGCCTTCTCCAATTCCACAACACACATGTAGACTGGATGAACAAACTCCCATGACCCACTCATCAAAAAAGAGATAGAAAAGAGAGAGATAAAAAAAGAGACTGTTCTTGAAGCCATCATTCTACACCTCTATCAGCTGACACATGGAAACTCTAAAAATATTGGTCAAACTGATCAGCATATCATCGATCATAATGTTTTCACTCTTCATTTTCAGTCACAAACACACAGTGAGAATGTGGGTGGTCTTATCTCAAAGCAGACATTCATCCTCACCGGCTTATGTGCTTATGATGTCAACCAATTTATTAAAATTCCCATCATGCAAATTGGGGCCGATTCTGCAGTCTGAGCTGGAGGGGGAGTTTCTTTCTTGAGATATTGAACATTTTCCAACCGCAACCTTCATACTTTTCATTAATTTAGGCATTTTCTGGCACAAAAACAGTTCCTCGTGCTGATCTCACGTTGAGCTCCGAGTTACTCTTGTTTGTTTTCTAAGCCTCGTGCAGGGATATCTCATGGTGACGACTCTTCTTTCTGGTAAGCTAAGAACAGCATCTACCTGTGGCAAAAAATGACCTTGTGATATCTGAGGATAAAAACACATAAACACACTACTTACTTTCCATATATCAATTAATCAGCAGTTTCCTGTTTCAGTCTTGGTTTAATGTTGTAATGTTGCAAAATGTAAATTTGGTGTATTGTCATCCTGTTCTCTCTCTCTGTCTGTCTCTCTCCCTCCCATCATTCCTGTCTCTGTTTGGTCCTCAGCTGCTAGGAGTAAAAATGCTTGTTACATAGTTTCACATTGAAAGCAATGCTGCTCCAAGAACCTGGCCTTGTGATTTGTATCGGGTATTCTAACAATGCTAACAACCAGTTTCTGGTCACCTTGTAGGCTATGCCAGTATGTAACTGACTTGTGCTATGGTACATTAATGGCAAACATAAAAAATAAAATAGCAGGAAATACATTATTAAGGTAAACTGTGTAGGATTTAGAGGCAGAAATGGAATATAATATTCAGAATTAGGTGTATAATCACTTGAAAATAAGAATCATTATTTTTGTTACATGAAATGAGCCATATTTCTACTAGAGGTCTGCAGATAGTGAATGTTTTAAAGGCCAATATAATAACAATAGTTTATAGCAGGAAAAAGCCGATAGCCAACTAATCGGCCGATATCAACCCCACCCCCACAAAAAAACACTGGCTATAGAGAGAGACTGGTGTTTTTCCTGTTTTTTGTCTGGCCACTGGAGGGGAGGGTGAGACGAGGGGTGTTCAGTTGCTTGAAATCTGCACCACACCACTAGAGGCCACTACATCCTACACACTGGACCTTTAAGAGGCTCCAGAGCACGCAGACAAAAAGCTACACCAGTGGGCTTCAAGGACAACAAGAAGTTGTCTATTAGTGGTGCACAAAGCCTCCAGACTCTGGTGAAAAAGAACTGAGCAGTTGTAGAGCTGTAACTCTTTGATAGTTGAACATCAGCTGTAGCAAGGAGGCTTAAACTATCTAAGGCTACCCGAGCATTAGTACACACACTGTTTTGCAAAGCAGATTTGTACAACCTGGAGGATATGTATAATTTTGTCTCATCTGCTATGCAGCAGCAGTGACATGAAATCCCAGTGGCCTGCAGCTTTGCTGCAAACATTTTTGGGGAGGATTCTGCTTTGATGAGACACCAACAACACCTTTAAACTGAAATGTGTAACACACCCACTAACCAATTTAAAACTGCTGTCACATTAGAGAATGTATGATAGAGTGATATGAGCCTCAAAACACACATCAGCAGTGAGAGCATGGGATTAAAGTTTCAGCTCTGCTTACATGACTTTTGTCACGGAGCTGGAACTGTTTATTTTTTAGCTGTGTTTTTGGTCACCTAGCCGAAATACTAGCACTATGGGTACATTTAACTCCAACTATAGCATGTACAGTCAGTGATAGCATGCATGATTCCTGGGCATGTGTATGTTACAATTATTATTATTATTATTAAGACAGATAAGATCAACATAGATCCGTGTTGGCGCTACTCTGGAGCAGTTCCTGGTGACAGTTGGAAGATAAAATCATTTTTAGTATTGTATTTGAGGATTCAAATTCTTTTCTTGATTCTTGCTGCTTGTTGTTTCGCATTAAGATTATTGTGAACATGTTTGACTCTAACAACTAGAATCTGGTCAAGAAAGTTAAACACACTCACTGTTCACTATCACCCTTCATCTGCCATTTCATCCAAATTTGTTCCCCAATCCATCAGCAGTTTCTTTGCTTTTCTCCGTGAAGTAAGAAGCAAAATGTATTTTTTTCTCCTCATGTATTTCTATCGTGGTACAGTCATTTCAGGGGTTGCCTCTAATGGTAGCCTACCTGGCATTGAGTGTTCTGTCGACTGTATGCACTCAGTGATTCTTTGTGTGCTGCTTTCTTTCACGACTGAAATTGAACCAGAAAACCTTGCACACTGAAAGTTACAGAATTTACTTTATCAATGTTACTTCATTACTTCAAAATGTGTTAATCTGGTGAGTACAAGTGACCAAGTGACAAACGCGGCCGAGATTCCTTTTAAGTTGGAGGATTTTGATCTTACACACCTCGATTATAATGATCAAAAGATCTTTTTATGTTGTTGTAAACAAGTCTTTGTGTTTGGGCTGATTAGTCTAGGTTTCAATAATGTTATGGTCTGTTCCCAACTTAATTAAATGTGATCGCAAATACAGTGGCATCACTCCAGTAGATTAAAGTCACTGGGCGAAACATTTATCAACAATGGGAAAGATAAGGGGTTCTGTGAAGTGGCCTTTATGAGCAGATTTTATTACGCTTTGATTACGGGGCTTAATCGTTCATTCTTCATTCCAGATTGGCAGCTGGTAAATCATCAGCCAGCTTTGCAACATGGCCAAAAGGAAGATGGATGGCAGTGGGATGGTGGCACTCATACTGCTGTGTAATCTAACAAAGGTAGGACCAACTGCATGCAATAAAACATGCAAACACCTGCAGTTTGGTTGATTTGGTAGGGAACAAGAGAAGTTAACATGAAGTTATACAGACTGACAGGTCACTCGTTGATTGGACAGTTTTGGCGATTGTCATCATCATCGCATCATCAGGCCCCAGGAATCATCAGGAAATCATTCTTTGGTGTCACAAAGAGCTCACAAAGAAATTACTGATTATAAACATTATTAATATATAGTATAATGATACTTTAGGAGTCCCTGATCATACCGATGCATAAAAACAAAATCACGAGATTCACCTATTCACCTTTCCTCTCCCTCCTGGCAGATTTTTGTGAAGGCGAGCCTGGAGGTCAATGAAACGCAGCAGCAGCAGCAGCATCCAAACAACGTCTACCATGACTTGGGACTCACCAGGAACAAGATAGTCACAGCACAGTTTGAGTGCTATCAAAAGATAATGAAGGACAATACCCACAGCAGAGAAGGTAGCTTGTTATGTATCGTGTTTCTGAAAATTAAAAACTGTCCAGGCAGAAGGGCAGCGAGTATACACTAATCAAAACATTCTGCACTTGTAATTCTGGACTTCTGGATAATTTGATTTGAACACCTCATTGCTAATGTTGCTTTTACAGTAAAAATATTTTACAGTTACATTTATTAAGAATTATTACATGTTTGAAAACTACCATGACATTCCTGTACCAACCTAACACCTTTTCTTTGGTTTAGAGCCCATGTGTAATCGCACTTGGGATGGATGGCTGTGTTGGGACGACACCAAGTCAGGTGTTATCTCGGAGCAGCACTGCCCGGACTACTTCCAGGATTTTGATCCTTCAGGTAAGATCTGTGGCTGACAGTAGGTGTAAAGGTGCATTTGCAACAAGCATGTTTGGTTTTACCTTAAAGTGGCCATATTATGCTCATTTTCAAGTTTTAATATTTCTGTTTTAGGTTTATAGAAGAATACATTTACTTTAATGTTCAAAAAACACATTATCTTTCCCATACTGTCCATTGCAGCAGCATCCTATTCACCCTCTGTCAAAAACCCTCTCTTTTAGCTCCTGTCTCTTTTAGGCCCCCCTCCTGAAAAACCCAGTCTGCTCTGATTGGTCAGCTGGTCCTCTCTATTGCGATTGATCAGCCGCTTAAAGTGTGTGTCGCTACCTGAGCACCTGAAAACACTGCTGTAGCTACAGCAACAATGGCGTTGCCCTCACACTGAAAAACACAGCATCTCTTCAACATAGCGATACCTCTAACAAAACTCTTCCCAGTCAGGGCGTGCTGAATTACAGCTCTGCCCAAGGGCCTGCCAGACTAGCTGTAAGGCGTATATTATGCAAAGTGTGACATAGTGCTATAACAAAGTCACGGAAGTAAAGACTAAACTACGAATGAGGCATTTCAGGCACTGCAGGGGCAGTGTTTTCTGTGGGAGTAAGGAGCTCCCTTTGCCATGGACTTTGGGCTTTTCAACTTAGCAGACCTTGTACATGCACGAAGATATGTAACACTCGAAAGGTAATGGAAAACTCCAAAATGCAGAATATGGCCTCTTTAAAGTAGCTCAAAACATATCGATCGCCCCCTGGTGGTGGGCTGCAGTATAGTTTATAAACTCTTGCCCCTCAAGGATATCAAGTAGGACATGGGCCAAACTAAAAACTCAAAGTACACCTTAAATACATTTTTTCCAAAGATGGTTTCTGTCATTTTAGGTAGTTCTTATCACGCTGATGTATGTTCAAGTGTTCATTTTTCTGATCAGTTTGTTTTTAATTAGTTATTTAATGCTATAAAAACAGGGTGAAACATCATGATTGACAGCTGAACCGTGTTTGTGATTGGGCGGGCGTGTGTATGGGTGGGAACTCGAGACCGTGGCTCCGCTGCCCGGTCACTACTGCGCAGGCTCTGGCTCCAAATGCGCAAGATGGCAGCGCACCTATCCGGGATATTTTGGCTTCATTTTTGTACAATGGGAGGAAGTGGAGATGTGTCGTCCATCTTTATTTATGTCAATGGTCCATACTCCAAGTTTTGGATTCTAGCTTTTAGTAGTAGTTTATTAGAAGAACTACCCATGACAGATAACTGGATTTTAATATGTAATACATTACCATGTGTGCAGTTGTGGATATACATGAACAGTAAATTAGTTTTAATTTCTGGAAGATTCTCAGCACATCCTTCAACAGGAGATGCGGATAAATTTGGATTCAGTCCCTCTAATCACTGCTCTCAGTAGTTTCATGTGTATTAATGTGTTTGTTTGTTTGTTTGTTTCATGGAGATTAGAATGTAAAGGTTATGTTCTGGTCGTCTGGTTGTGTCAAAAGGAAACTTTCGTTTTTCAATAGCACCTTTCCTTTTGATTTATGTTTTACTAACTTGGCACCAATTTTTTCTACTTGCTTTGCTTTGCAAATAATCAGTACCAAGAAATATTCTGTGAGATTCAGTCTCCAGGATTCAAATATCGTTTTGTTGTCTGCAGAGATGGTTACAAAGATTTGCAACGACAGTGGTCACTGGTTCCTGCACCCGGAGAGCAACCGGACATGGACCAACTACACCCGCTGCAATGAACACACCAATGAAGGCAGAGTGGTAGGTCACTATGTGAAATGACATTAAATGCATATGGAATATAAAGAACTGAGTCATGGTGAGCACTGACCTTTTAATAGATCTCTGGGCAGCTACTATCTATTTGCAGTGATAAGAGGATAGTGAACGGTCACTAACCTGAATAATCGCATGCCACATTTTGTGGTGGCTGTAGACAGTTTTTTTTATATTCAACTAAATAACATAATTATACACACGTCATGCTCATGTTGGCTGAAATGTACTGAAATATTTCTGTATTGTAGTGTAGTGTCTACACACACACACACACACACACACACACACACACACACACTGATTATCTGCCTGGCCCATTAACGGGTTCGATATGCAGCATTTTTCTGGTATCAGTGTGTTGTTGTTTTTTTGCATGATTGATGATAAAATAATTAAAAAATCAATATAATAATAAAAATAATAACAGTGATAAATAACAGCATTTCAATTTTGTATTAATAATCTGAATCTGCAAAGTAACTAGTAACTAAAGTTATCTGTGGGTCAAGTACAGTGGAGTAAAAAGTCAAATATTGGCCTCCAAAATGTGGAAATACAAAGTAGAAGTAGAAGAAAAAGAAAATAATCAAATAAGTACCTCAAAATTGCTAATAATCAGTATCTGCCCTGAAAAAAACTATATCGATCGATCCCTATAATGGACCAAAGTGTTGATCAGTGGACAATGTTGGTCAGTATCAGAATCGTTAGATAACAACATTCTGTGGGACCATAAATATTCATTACACAATCTGGCATTTCTCCTTAGTCACACATTTCAGGGTAACTTTTTGACATTTAATGAAACTAAAATGCTCTTTTACATGATTTTTGTAGTCTTCCTTCCATGAGCCAGGCATTTACTTATAAGAGTAAAAGCTATGACTTGTCTTCTTAGATTGTCTCCCAACACGAGTAGTCATTAGCGGATCCAGATAATCTAATTTTTGCCTGTTGTTTCCTTCCAGACTGCAATGAATCTATTTTATTTAGCTCTCATTGGACATGGGCTGTCACTGACCTCTCTCTTCGTCTCCCTTGGTATATTCTTCCATTTCAAGTGAGTCAACCAGCCTGATCTTAACATGCTTCATAGACAGATAGGTCTCACTCTTAGCATGGATTAAGATCAGCTTGATGTCATGGCGCCTTTCCCTTCTTGCAGGAGTTTAAGTTGCCAAAGGATCACACTCCACAAAAACCTCTTCTTTTCCTTTGTTCTGAACTCTGTCATCACCATCGTTTGGTTGTCAGCAGTGGCAAACAACCAGGAGCTGGTGCAGAGGAATCCAGTGAGTTTCTGCTTTTATTTAGAGTATTTCTATCATTATTAATTTAAATTATTTTTACATTCCCTTTTGTAATCTTTGTTGTGGTATTTAAACATATAAGAGCAGCTCTAAAAGCTGCACTAATTTGCAGCTGCAGTAATTTTTCATTTCTATAATAGCTAGACTACTTCATTCATTCAGTGTGTGTGTTTTTCCTCCTCAGACGAGCTGTAAAGTGTCCCAATTCATTCATCTGTACCTGTTTGGCTGCAATTACTTCTGGATGCTTTGTGAGGGAATATACCTGCACACTCTCATCGTGGTGGCTGTGTTTGCTGAGAAGCAGCACCTGATGTGGTACTATATGTTAGGCTGGGGTAAGTCATGTGTCAGTCCCCCTCTCTGCTGTCAATCCTTTTCTATTAGGTAACGTTGAGGTCTCTTGATTCTAGTTTAACATTTGGAGCTGAAAGAGGCTCTGCTGTCACAGCTTTGACAGAAACAGAAAGAGCAGAAAGTCCTCACACACCTCACTGAAGGTAGAAGTTCATAAGCAATGTAGCAAATGTAGAAATCCCCACTGAGGATCCACCGTGAGCATTTTAGCTTTTAGCATTTTGCCAAACCGGCGTCACCTGTTAATCATGTAATATCGGGATATGTTTGATATGTGTCACTTAGCGTGCTTGCTGGGTGGTGCACGAAATCAGTGATTGATTGAGATAGATGCGGCCGAGGTACAATAATGCTAACCTTAACCTATAATAATTATGCTTAATTTTAGGGCATTATTGTTTTTACTCAGTAACGGATCCACCTTGAAATGTAATGAAGTACAATACTTGTTCTAAAAAGTACTTAGTTAAAGTACAAAATTTATTTTTAAAAAACTACTCAAAAAATTACAAATTCATTACTTGCACTCCTAAATGTTGGTTGATAAAGTGATGTTTACGGTGCCAGTGCCACTCCAGGCCCTCCTTCTCGACAAGTCCCTGCGCTCATAATTTACAGACTGGTTGAAGTTTGACCATGTACTTAACATAAATGTGTGCACAGTTTTCCTGGGCATTATTACTGACATTTTCATTGCAAGTACAGGACAAATATAAAAAGTTGTATTACACCAGAATTAGACGTTAAAGGAAGTCTGACAGCAAGACTTAACCAATAAATCGTAATTATTTGAATTTTTTGTTTGTTTGCAGGCTTTCCGCTCATTCCGGCTTCTATACATGCCATTGCTCGAAGTTACTACTACAACGACAAGTAAGCAGTCCAGTGCATGCTCTATTATGATTGATATTACAGCTTATGGTGATTAAAAGTAGTGAAATATATGAAAATCTGCCTCAAAGCTAATTTGGCTAATGAAAAACATAACAATAATATATTCTGTACATGTAACCAAGACAGGGATGCACCGAAATTAAAATTCTTGGCCGAAACTGAAACCGAAAATAATGAAACACTTGGCCGAAGGCCGAATACCGAATGCATATTGCATAAATTAAATAGCCTAAATGTGCTTTTTACTTTTTTGTCTTGCTTTTCAAAGAAAAAATCTAGTACAAAAGTACAATTTAACAAGACTAGGTAAAACCTAGTATATGGCTGGACCGCCATTATACTTAACAGTAATGTTGTCAGGACACCAAAAT
>JBBPCS010005124.1:0-10750 GCA_037974645.1 Hollardia meadi | reverse complement strand
AAACAAACAGGCTAACAGTTGCAGCAAGCTATCATAAGCTTATCATAGTTTGCTAACGTTACTCACACTTGTTGCACACTTCCGCAAGCTGATGTTAACTTTGCTGTCCAGTTGAAGACAACAGAATTGTTTTTAACGTTAAACAAATAAAACTTTATTCACTTTCAGTGAGTTCGCACTTGTTTGTTGTCCGTCTTCCTTCATCATGAAATCATGGCGTGAGGTCCTTGGTTGTTCAATTTGGTAGGTGGCGCTGTGGCAAAAAACTAGGGCCCTAGAAGTGCGGTCCTGAAACTGCAGCCTCCTCTAAGTAGCTATAGATGAGAGCAGCACATCTGGGTACTTTACCCTTGAGTCATGCCCCCGCCCCTTTTTGGGTGAAAACAGCCCTTCTAATTTGACTGGCGGTAAATACAAATTCTGAGGTCTTTGCTAATTTAATAAAATAAGACATAAAATAAGAAAACTGTATTGCTTTTTAGCTATTATGAGCCCATATCCTATGGCCAGTCAGACAAACAATTACTTTATGTCTTTGCCGATCAACGATCGGTGTCGATATATAGAAAAAATGAAAGAAATAGGGGTTCTTGAGTGTCCGTTCAGTCTGCCTCCATCAAAGTGGGCAAACAACCCCACCCAGTGGCCGGAGTTGTCATACCCTGACACATATGACCTTTCAATGCAGCATCAACATTCCCTACTTTCACTTTTAACATTACAAATGTTGACTTTAACATCATTAACTAACCTGTAATGAAGTGTTTGCCACATACATAAACGTATTGACTGGCCGGGTCCCACAGTTTACGGTTTTCATCCTCTGTGCAGATGGCCTGAAGCCACAGATCTCTTCTTTTACTGTCCTTTGCTCTTTTTGTTGTTGTTTGCTGTGCAAAAGACAACACAGCAGCTTTTAGGCATGGTGCCACTAGTTTTTCCAATTTGCCACCGCACTTTTACAGCGCTAGTTTTCACCCAGAAGGGGGCGTGGCCGTATTGACCACAGGGAAGTGACGCATGCCTGCTCCCATCTATACCCTACTCGGACAGCGCGAGTCCGTGCGTCCATCATGCATCTTTAAGCACGAGTGCCACCGCAGTATTTATATGTTTACAGCAATCAGACTGACTGCTTCACACCTTTTCAAAATGAACGCGACAGTCAGTGGTGTCCCCCACCCTGAGATATCATTTAAAAATTATGCTTGATAAGTTTGATCGGTGAACACAATTTATTTATTTAAGTTTTGTTCTGGTGAACTTCGAGTGTAAGGACTGTGCGAGGGCTGTCACTGACTTTATATCTCGACGTTACACAGATGTGTCAGTGAGTTGACTGGTGAAGGGGAAGAGTGTGTGTGGCAGCCACCGCGCTGTCTCCAGTGCGCTCTGTGCAGCATGGACGTGTTCACTGCAGCGCTTTGTACACAAATACTACATGAAAACTAAAATCGTACTTGGTGCACAGTGTTAGCTCTGTTCCGTAATTCTTTAATGCCATTGGATGTTTGGATTTCTACACTGGCTGATGATAAATTCATCAGTTAGTTTCCGTACAGTCCGGCTCTCTCCTCTGCGCTCCGGGGGTGGGGAGTATGTGATGGTGAGACAGCGCCGATGAAATATTAAGACTTTGATTTAAGATTTCGGTAAACATTCAAACTGGCAGTGTTATTGTACTCTCGCTTTATGCGCCTTAGCCTAATTATTGCATGAGCACATTTCAGTTTGAAAAGATATAAGCCAAAATAAATCTTGGTAACAATTTAGATTACAGCCCGCAATGTGCAGCGTAAGTAAACCGAATTTACAACGTACCTTTGTGTAATAATAGTGTACCTATACAGGACGTATCAATACATATTTGTAGGCCTATAAGGGAACAATATGCAAAGTTTGTGGAGTAAAGGGGTAACAACATGGAAAATTGAAAGTTATTTATACTAATATAAGTGTTTTCTAACTAAAGGGTATCTATTCTAATATTACGTGGTATGTATGACCTGAAGGCAACAATTTTACGTTTGGGAGCAACTTAGCAAGAACAAACTCTATGGGTATTTTTTTTTTTCACTACGGGGTACTTATTCTATTATTACAGGATACATGATGGAGATTATTGAGCAACAAAATTAGTTTCTGCTATTATTTTATTTAAAAATTACCACTTGATTACTTCCCTGATGAAAGTGTATTGCATACGGTCGGTCCCAGCTCCGAGTCAATGCAACAATTTACTCTGTAATTATTGGGAAAATATATCACCTTGATCCATGTAGTTACAGAATAAGTACAATATACATAGACACAATCGGATAACCTTGACATTGAGACCTTTATTTTAAAACAACTTATTTCAAAACAGATTTACAATACTTATTATTCTTTTATTACAAACTTTTTTAATCAACTTTTCATTTCAAATGATAAAGTCCTCACATGAAAGTAGAACGTTGTTTATTTCTTTAATTTTTTGGCTTTCTCTTGCTTTACTCCTTCCTCCTTTTTTCACTCTTCTGTTTGTTCTGTCTTTCCGCTGAGGAGTCTGATGTTGAAGAAAATGAATCCAGTGCCTCTTGCTTTTCTGCATTATGCATAACAAAATACAAAAACAAAACAAAACATGGTTTTAAGGTATTACTGAAAGTGGGGTTAGTGAAAACGGAGCGCCACTTTAATTACAGCCCGTAGATGTTGTACTTATTCTGTAACTACATGGATCAAGGTGATATATTTTCCCACAATTACAGAGTAAAATGTTGCATTGACTCGCAGCTGGGACCGACCGTATGCAATACACTTTCATCAGGTAAGTAGCCTAAGTGGTCATTTAAATAAAATAATCCAGTTTTGTTGCTCAGTAATCTCCATCATGTATCCTGTAATAATAGAATAAGTAGGCTACCCCGTAGTTAAAAAACTCCAAAAACTATGTTTTTGCCAAGTTGTTCCCAAACATAAAATCGTTGCTTAGCATAGAAGGTCATACATACCACGCAATATTAGAATAGATATAAATAATGTTGTATAAATAATTCCATGTTGTTACCCCTTTATTCCCCAAACTTTGCATATTGTTCCCTTATACCTACAACTATGTATTGACACGTCCTGTAGTTACACTATTATTACAAAAAGGTACGTTGTAAATTCGGTTTACTTACGCTGTAAATTGCTGACTGTATTCTAAAGTGTTACCAAGATTTATTTTGGCTTTTATCTTTTCGAACTGAAATGTGCTCATGCAATAATTAGACTAAGGCTGATAAAGCGAGAGTACATAACACTACTAGTTTGAATGTTTATGATAACGTGGATCTATAGGCCTAATTAGTGTGAGAGGCTTCATTATACACTCTGGCTTCAATTCACCTCTTCACCATCTGTGTCACCAGTTCCCCCTTTCTCCAAAATGTTCGTATGTATGACTCAGAATTTATGTAAAGGTGCACGTTCTCCCGTCAAGTTTGTTTTTAGAGATCACAACTTTTGCGCGGGAAGTGGCGTACGCCTGTTTCAGGCCCTGTTTTGTGTGTATGCAATGGTTATAAATGAGACCCCTGACGTCTCATTAAAAATACTTGGTTTCGGAAGGGAACAGTGTTCTCTCACTCGAAAGTTGTCAAGGCATCACGCCACCACCCTCCTCCTCCTGGTGTGTCAGCTACTATACAAGTAATCATAACATAAAATGATACATATTGTAGAGCTATTCAATATCACATATCCATGGTTTGCACAAATGCCAACATTTCATTCTTGGGACTGGGCTGGAAAGTAAGTGCTCTTGCAGAACTTTTCATGCATTTTATATTAGCCTACTTAAAGATCCCCTCCACACATGTATGATGGCATGCATAAAACCTCTCTCAAGTGTGTCTGATATGGTTTTGGAAGAAAAGTATAAATACATCATTCTACACAGTGAAGCTCAAACATTCAACTGGAGGAACAAGAAGAAAAACACAGTTCTGACTGGAGGGGGACTTTAAAGGATTCGTCTGGTTATATTCTAGAGACACACACAAATCCTGTGTGTCTCCTGTTGTTTTTTACTGGTCCAGTAGACATACTGTGCATACAAGGCAAAGAAGCCCATAGCAGGTGAAGCTGTTGTGATGCCACCTGGTGGTTGCATTCAAAACACTAACACTACAGTATGTGGCAAGTTAACATGAAGTATCTATACAAGGTTTAATTGTCATGCAAACTGCAGTTTGTCACAATCACGACTCACTGACTTCCATGTGTGTTCTTAAGGTCATATGTCGACATAAATCACAGGGGAAATTGGTTCTTTGTAGCACGTCCTGTAAGTTATATATATATCCTCTACACTTTTCTGATGATAAAGGGTGGAGGAATGTCTGAGTGCTCACACAGATCACCCTGTAGCATAAAAGTCCCTCTGCAGTAGCCAACATGTGTCCATAAACAGCTGAATACAGTGAGACATGAATGCATAATAAGCCAGCTAAAATCTAATATATGCATGTATACATGTATGTTTAATGGTTTAGTTTAGTCTAGCTGCACAGACAAATCATACAATATAAACATCACTGGACGTCCATCCATCCATTATCTTCCTCTTATCCGGTATTGGATCGTGGTGGCAGCAGGCTAAGCAGGGTATTCCAGACGTTCCTCTCCCCAGCAACACTTTCCAGCTCCTCCTGGGGGATCCCGAGGCGTTCCCAGGCCAGATGGGATATTTAATCCCTCCAGCGAGTTCTGGGTCTCCTCCCAGTTGGACGTGCCCGGAAGACCTCCAGGAGGTCTGATTAGGCGTCCAGGAGGCATCCTGATCAGATGCCCGAACCACCTCAGCTGGCTCCTTTCGAGGCGAAGGAGCAGCAGCTCTACCCTGCTGGACGTAAAATCAGAAAAGAAAAACAGGCAGGAAAAAAACAACGCTAAAACAAAGCATTAACATGAATGTGCAGACAGTGACTGGGACTATAGGTAACTATAGATAAAGGAGACCAGGAACACCATCAGACACTTGCAAATCGTATTTATACATTTTTAACTTATTAATACACTATTAATAAACATTTATTAAATGTTTTCTGTAGCTTTATCACCATCAGTGTGTTTTATTGTGGTGACACCGGTAACCACGCAGCTCATTTGGGTGCAAGCAGGATGCTGTTAATTCACCACAAATGCTGCAATGACTACATGAGCATTATGGGTAATGCATTACTGTTTATTTTGTTGACAGCAGAAACAAACAAATACGTCAAGTTAAACAAACAACATGACAGGTTTACAAACACTATCATACCTCTTTGTTATGTAAAAGTGAGTCTCATATCGTGCTCATACTCAGCAGTGCGGAAGGTGAGCATGATGGGTTGGGGGTTATGGGGTGAGGGTGAGGGGAGGGACGGGGGTGGAGAGTGAGTGTGGGGAGAATGGTGGGAAAGTGGGAGTTGCTGGTATCATGGGACTTGTGACACAGGACTACAGAGACCCGGTACTGTCAAACTGTCATACCACTCCCACCCACACACACTTGGAATGCTAATTAGACATGCGTGTGTGTGTGTGTGTCTGATGTACGTATGAGTTAGAATTCTGTCAATGTCAACATGACCGAGAGTCAATATCAGTTTACAGGAAGTAAATCCTTTTTACTATAAAAGCTGAAAAGATTTTAGAAAATACATTTTCCTTGTGTGCTGATAGAGAAATAGTTGTTTTCTGTCTTGGACAAAAAGTGACCCCTCCATTATAATTAAGTGAGTTTTGACTTCAGCTTGCAATTTCAATACAATCCTCTCTCACAAGCACCTACAGGACATGACTATATTTCTACACTATGCACGGTTTGGAGAAACGCGGCACAAAATTACTTCTGACATGCTTAAGTGTTTTTAAAATATGCTTTAAAATCCAACTAAATCACTCTCACTAGTTAAGTTTCAAGAGGTGTGTTGGAGCAGGGAAACATCTAAAACAAGACTGGATTAGAGACACATGATTTCAAAGAAATTTGTCATTTAATAAGTCTGAAATTATTGTGGTCTGGGCTGTTCTGCTTCCAGGCCATCATGTCATGTGTGAAGCCACTTCAGAAATCTCATTTAAATAATCGTATGCATGGAGCTGTATATATGGACCGGGTAAGCTGCAAATGAGTTGCCTTTGGATCAATAAAGTTGTCTGATTCTGAATATAATGCCCACCATCTGAAAGCACTTCTCTGTGTAGCTCAACATGCTGATGGTGTCTGAGGTCGTGAGTTCAAGGTGATGCAGAATTTAAATCAGGCGTTGTGCTGTGTGAATTAGAGACATGACTTCAGGGTTTAGTGATTATTTTGGTCCAGACAGTTCTGCTGATGGATCCTTCTGCATTTCTCATTTGTCTTTATCCTCTTCCTTTTGTCATCTTCCTCCTCTTCCTCCTCAAAATGCACGCTCCCGACTCAGTGCTGTGAGATTTTAAACACTGTTACGACAGTCAATATTACAGTGGTAGAGAGAGCTCAATGCACTGCAACTTAAGAGAACACATGCAAATAGACGAAACACGAGCAAATTAAGAAAACATCTTCATCAATTGGACAACACGTGCGCTGCAAACACAACACAACCAAATAGAGACACAAGTAGCACAGACGACAACAGATATTGATGTTTTATAGGGGACGCTAAAAAGTGATGGGCACACAAGACCAAGGAGGCTGGAATTAGGGGGGCCAGGGAGCCATTGGCCCCACCACTTTATGCCCCTGTCCAAGTTTACTTCGCTTATCACTCTATGACTGTGTTATGCAGGCCCGGACTGGCCATAAAAATGATAAATGAAATGGGTAAATCAAATACAAAACAACACAGGGCAGCTACAGTCCCTCAGAACTGTAGACTGTCAGCCCCCCCACATGCTTTTAACCGATGGTTTGATCTCTACCAGTCATCCCACGCGATTGGTCGCACGCACATACACATCAAGACAACGTTCAGTCAGTGTGTGGAATGCGAGTGTTTGTGGCCGAGCAGCAGTGTGGAGAAAAAATGGACAGCACAGGAGAAAGAAGAGAGAAAGAGGAGAGGTAGAGTTGAGAGGGAGCGCATTAAAAGGTGAAAAGTTCATGAGGAAAGTCCTGCTAAATGCTGTAAAATTACAGATATCTTCACGAGCAAGGGTTGATACTAGGAAAAAACTTACTAGCAGGGCCACCCTCTACTTGACTCTCAAATTCATGATTCTAAAAATCTTACTCATGCTATGTATGAAAGCAGGAGATGCATGTAAATAATCTGTAAAACAAAGATCTGTAGACTTTCTGTCAGGGGGAAGTATCTCCAGTTACTCGGAGCTTCCAGCTTCATGATGATAAACAAAAGTCCAGAGCTCTGAGGAAATGTTGAGTGTAAAACAAACACTCCAAAAGTGCACAAAAAAATATGAATATTTATTTCTGTTGCCTTAGCTTATTGATGTTTTTCATCTTAAAGTAAAATAGGCCTATATGTTACTGGCATAAACAGTGAATTAACCAAAAAAAAATTCAACAGCATGTGAATTCAGATTCCCGAGCTGAATAATTCTACATTACCTGATTCATTATATACTGTACATGTCAAATGTAGGCTACCAGAGCATAGGAATGTTAAATACGGTAAAGCAAAACCTCATCGTTAACAATGTTACATCCCTGACGTTCACAGCTCTGTTGGCCTTGCTGGACCTTCAACACTTTAACCAGCGCAGACAGAAGAACCCAAAGCAGCAGCAGGTGTTTATTGTTCGAGTCCTGTCCTGCAACCTGAATTACAGTATAGTGTGTTAATATGGATGGATTTGTGTCTAAACGCCCTCGGACAGGGGAGATGCTGGGCATGTTCGATTACAACTTTTTAACAACTGGCAGATCGCACTCCTTTGAAACCGTCAGTGGTGGGTTTTGATAGGCCTATATTTTTAACGATAGGATCGATTTATGCTAATTGTGTTTTGTGGAGCTTTGGCTATAGTTTAATCCTCTTGCTCACTGTGGTCTTGGTAACTTTAGCCTAAGTAGCATATTTAATCTGCTGCTGATGTGTTTTGACTTATAAATATGTGGCATTGTTTTGGGGTGTTCTGTGTATCATGTTTGCCTCGGTCTTATCGCCTGTTATATTTTCTCTCAAATCCTCCTGTTGTGCTCTGTGTTGTCTCTCTCTGCTGACTTTCTGTAGAACTACAGTATATGTGTGTTTTTGTGTGTGTGTGTGACCGTGAAAACAGCAGTCAGTGCAGATGCAGTCATCTTAGTAGCATAATATGTCTAGCACTACACACGCACCCCCCCCCCCCCTACCCACACACACTTCTGAAATGAATCCGGCGCCACTGCGCGGGACACGCTTGTTTTGTGACCATTTATGACTCTCAAAGTTATTGAAATCGGCTACTCCTCAGTGGTGTTGGAAAATAAAAAAAAAATATAAGTTTTTCTCTTTATTTTAATATCATGATGGCTCAGTGTGTTTTTCGTTGTATTATTTAAATTGGCAGGCTAATAATAAGCAAGATGCAAAGGCTGGGTTAACAACAGATATCTGCCACCGTCTAATATCTGACTCATACCATCACAATATTAAAATAAGAAGAAACAAACTTACATTTTAGTAAGACACAGGTGTCCTGCACTATATGCAGTGCGTCTCTCTGATTGTGTTGTGAGTTTTTGTATTTGCATCCCGTTTCTCTATTTGGTTGTGTTGTGTTTGCAGCGCACATGTTGTCAAATTGATGAAGATGTTTTCTTAATTTGCTAGTGTTTTGTCTATTTGCATGTTTTCTTAAGTTGCAGTGAGCTCTCTCGTCCACCGTACAATATAGATTATAGCCATTTTAAGTCATCAAATAAATCATCTGGGAGAATGCTCTTAGTTTCTTGATATCTCATAGGTTAATGTTATATTTGTATTTATATCTCATATTATCTTATATTTATGGTTATTTCTTACAGTTTCCACCTAGCATGCTTTTTCATGTTGAGTTATTCATTAGCTGTGAGAATTTAAACTGCTTATGTTTGGGCAGTGATTTGACTTTGTGTTTTTTTTATTTCATGGAATCAGGAAAACTGACTCTCACCTGAGATGCATATGTAAATGCAGTCATGGGAGAAAAACAAAATAAAGTTAATTTTGGTGACTGAAGGCAAGTCGAGCTCTTTCAAGGCTCTATCTTCTAATTTAATAACAGAAATATCAAGCTGGTCAGTAAAGGTAAAAAAAAAAGTTTAAAAAAAATATATCATGTTATTGCAAAGTTTTTAACCATCTGAATGCATAAAATACAGTCACATATTCAGTAATGGTTTGATTGAGGGTTTTGCACAATGATGGATCTGTGGGACGCCACACATGGTACGGCTCTATTTAAAGGGACAACATGCACAATGTATCACACCTTCACTGTGTATTCTCACATCTGTGAAGTTGCACAGGAGGAAATTAATTAGAGGCAAACAGAGGAAGTTATAGAAGGAAGTGAGGATGACTGAGATGAACTCTTCAACCTGCTGGTTAGTGTAAACATTTCACTCAAAGTCCAGCAGATGGCAGCATTGCACCTCAAACTGCAGACTTCAAATGAAGTGGGCAGGCGCAAAGATTGGAACATGAAAATGAGTGCTGTTTGATTTATTTTGTCCTTTCGCTTGCCCACCGTCCACTTTGAAGAAAGACTGGAGTGTTTGGCTCCATCTGATCCAAACTCACTCTCTTTAAATAAATCTGGTTCTTACCTTTGCCCATCTGCTGTTGCTTGTCTTCATCCATTCATCATTCATCTGGCCACATATTCAGCTTCTTCTCTCTCCATCATCCATCCACATAATTACATGTGTGTATCATCCATTGGTCTTTTTTTTCCTTCTTCTCTCTATTTCCCATTTAAAAACAAGTGCATATGCAAAGAAATAAAATTTAGGGAAAAAAAATCATAAAAATAAACAATAATTAAAACTATTAAAAAATACTAGATTAAAAATGCAACTTTTATTAGACAGCCAGATGATGTGTGTTTTAATAATATAATTGACATTACATAACATTAATATAACCAAGCAATTTATGTTGTCACAGAACATTTAGTTCTATTTACATTAGAAAAACACTGAAGGTGAAAATAAAATACATTTTACATGAGATGTGGTCTTTATGTCATGTTAATATGCAAAGGTATCCTGTATCCTGTATGTGTGTGTGCTGTTCCTTTGACAGGAAATAAGCCGACACTGGAACAAGACCTGATGTTTCTACATATACATACAGGATTTTGATTTGTAAATTGGCAAGTATAGAGACATGTAAATTGTGGTTTGTTTGTTTTTTATTCTTTTATCACAAGTCCAACAAATATTTTCTCACGAAAAGTAATTGTTGGAAAAATGTGCAGGATGGGGCAGAGATATAGAGCCACAGAAAATGAACGCAAAAGGGCGAAATGAGGAATAATAAACAAAGAGGGAACAAAAGAGGGAAGGTGGGGAGAGAGAGAGAGAGAGACAGAGAGAGAGAGAGAGAGAGAACTGTCTGTGGGTTTAAAAGACGTGAGCTGTTATTTTATTTCCTCTGTGGGTACAAAACAACAGTGCTGTCTGTCTGAGGTGCTGACACAGCAGAAGTATGAGGAGACATTTTACACACACTTCCAAATGTGCGCGCACGCACACACACACACACACACACACACACACACACACACACACACACACACACACACACACACACACACA
>JBBPCS010005123.1:0-10750 GCA_037974645.1 Hollardia meadi | reverse complement strand
GGGAAACAAGAAACTCAAACCATCACCATAACACTGAGAAATAAACCAGAACTCAACACAGAAAACACACCAAACCCCAAACCATGACAGTTATAATGGTACACCTGTTTCATGATTGGACATTGCAAGTCAGGAGGTAGCCAATCAGATGATAAGTGAGCTTCTGATTGACTACTGCATACTACATACAGTACATACAGTTAAGGTCAAAATTATTAGCTCCCAAGGAGAAATGGAACATTTTCCTCAAGTTCTGTCTAATGTTTGCATCATTCGTAAAACTTTACATAGCAAAACAGTCATACATGTAAGGGCTATCATTTGCTACATTTTTATTTTTTTTATTTTTAAACCTTCAGGTTTGCTGTATAAGAAATTGAATATATATATAACATACATATAACAATTGAAAATTGGTGTGGTCAAAATTATTAGCCTCTGTATAAATTCAATTATTAATTGATCATTGACATAAATAAAGATGGATGATGAGTCAGAGTCTGCACAGTAGTGACTAGGTAGCAAAGCTGCGGTATCGAGTTCCCGCCCATACACGCTCCCACCCAAACGCGAGCAGGGCTCAGCTGTCTATCATGATGTTTCACCCTGTTTTTATAGCATCAAATAACTAATTAAAACCAAAAAATGAACACTTGAACATATATATCAGCATGATAAGAAATACCTAAAATAACAGAAACCATCTTTGGGAAAAATGTACTTGATGTGTACATTGAGTTTTTAGTTTGGCCCATATCCTACTTGATATCATTGAGGGGGAGGAGTTTATGACCTATACTGCAGCCCACCACCAGGGGGCAATCAAGATGTTTTGTCTTCACTTTCGGGGAGCTCTTATGTCGTCTATCTTTATATACAGTCAATGGGTTAAACTGTGCCAACCTAATGTTGGTGTTGGAGACATATATTGTGTGAGACAAGAGATGTAGTTCATTTAGTCATTTCACACAATAGTAGATGATTCTTTGCTATCTTTATGACAAACTTGACTTGCCCAGTTATCTCTTAAAATGACAAATATCATATGTGTAATTCATGACACATATCAAACAGGATCAAAAAATGATTTGTCTCACATCAATAACTATCATTCATATTTTTTCTGACATAAGGTCCCATGAGGGATATTGGAAGGGGAGGGACTTTGCCTCTTTATACTGCATTTCTTAGGTGCATGCCGTATAAAAATGTTAAATCAATATATTTTGCAATATGCCAGGCGAGGGTTAGCCGGTTTCTGGATTTGGAAAGTGAAAGTAAACAATAACATGATTTTTCCAAAGATTAACATTTACCAGAGAGACATGTAATGTTTAACTGACAGTTGGAAGCAACCGGATTCATCTGCATTTCGTTGCTGTAGATTATTTCCCTGCAAATTTAACGTCATTTGGAGCTAGTGCTCCCTGCATTTCCATTACTTTGGAAGTATAACTTTACCCTTGGTATTCTTTCTTGAATCAAACTTGAAGCTTTTTCATAAAACTTGCTGACTGATGGTTTTGTTGTGTGCATTAATGCCCATGCTGGTTTGGTCATATTTTGAACATTTTCCCATTGGCAATAGTTCCATAATTTTGACAAAACATGTCAATAAATGTAATGTAATGACAGAATGACAGCAGTACAAAAATTTTACATATCTTACAGTTGTAGGCTTGGCTTTCCTTTGTCATTGTTGCAGAAGTCAGCTGCTGCGTTGGCTGCAGTCGTCTGCGTGACTGTGGGGCAATGGATGTTTATGAGCATGACTGGCCTGCTGGCTACATCTACTGTACCCCCGCAGGTGGTTGTGAAGCTTCTCAACTCTGATAACAGAGCACCAATTTTCGTTAAACTGCCAATAATCAAAATTTACACAGTTGATTTCCTGCCTCAGGAATTCTTCCAACTGAATTTAGTGTGGAAATATATGAAATTTGCTGAAAAGCCTGCGATTGTGGGCCTAGCCGGTCGTTGTGACCATTCCTGCACTTTGCATTGTGGGACACCAAAGGCAAGGTACTAGTACTGATACGATTCAAACAGTAGATTTTTTCAAAATCAGTATGACATCTGGGTATTTCTGGCACCTACGTAGTACTATCCACCTAAAATAATCTCAACATGCAGCTAATTAAAGCATTTTGTACAACAAAAGGGAAAATGATTAGCAATGTTACACAATTAATATAGCAAGTCTTGCTAAGTATAGTAAATGTCTCAAAAAACTTGAAAGCTTTGTGCTCCGATACGTTTCTGTCTGTTCTCTGCAGGTGTAGAAGTTTGTCATTGAGAGAACTAAGAATCAGTTTGCTGATATTTCCTCCGATCCTCCTATCTCTCCTTGAGATACAGTATTGTATCTTTCAGGTATTCCCCATCTCCTGCTTGAATAACAATTAGTTGGCTTACAGGCGTTTCTTTTCCCCACTTGGTTGCTCACAGTTCTGTCACTATGACATGAACATGGTCAACCATCAGATTTTAAACCACATTAATGTGAAATATTGATAACATATTGTTGAATAATATTTATAAAAGTTCAAATATGATTTCTAGAGATGTGTCACAGGCTGGGCACTCAATCCCATTTGAAACTTCCCTTCCATCACTTGCAACACAACAACAAGAACCTTGATAACCACAGTGCAGGTAGCTGGCCATGATTACAACTCAAAACATGAGTGAAAACAGAGTATCAATCTTCACTGATATACAGTGGAGGACCTCTGCACCACTTCTGCCACTGTATTGCTGTAGACACGTCGCCATCTAGATTATATTTTTCCCAACATACATATTGTTGTATGTTGGGAAATTACACCACCAGTTAGCATACATAAACAAATCTATGTCATTACCACAGCAACCACTGCAGATAGGTTAAAGAAGCCTGAAGAAACATATCTGATGTGATCATATGCAATCTGAAAACATGATGCCAACAGTCTCAACACAGTCCGGGACCTATCATTTCCTCAAACTGTGAGGGCGCACAATCACTGGTGAACACACAGTACACATCACAGAGGTGCGATCAACACATTTTTTCATGAAAAAAAAAAAAGGTTGATGTTGGCAAGAGCTTGGAGACAAATATATATAAATACAAATATATAACAAAAAGTGTTAGCATTAGCGTTAGAATTTGAAACTGAGTTTGAAAGATATCTCTATTTACTGAAAGATGTTACTGAGTTGCATTATGGGAAATTAAGGATGTAGTATTTTGGAGACTAAAAGTCAGGATATCTGGCCGCTGCTGTTTCAAATTTGATCTTTCTTGTTGTAATCTGTCCCTCATGAGTCCCCCAACTTTATGTACATGAAATACTAAAATGCTGGTATACAATTTAAATATGGACTACTTAAAGTCCCCCTCCCGACGCGTTCTAAAGTAGATAAAAATACTCTGACTAATATTTGATTTAACATTTTTAAAAACCCTGAAAAGGGGCTGGAAGCACATCTACACTTTCTCCCTCATTGAGAAATTCTGGATCTATGAATCACAGGCCTCTGGCTTAGCCCACCACTGCTGTTTGTGCTAGGCTGACCGGTGAAAGATCAGCTAGCATCAAGATGGCTAGTGTTAGAGGAAACATGAAGAGATTCAGTCATAAGGTTACATGTTTGAGCCTCAATCAGACCCGGACTCAAATGAGGAGTCTGTCGACTAGCAGATGTATCAGAATGGTAATTGTTGTTAGCATCTTTTGTTTATGTTGTTTGTTAGCTTGTTAGCTTGTAACTGGCAGTGGCTAACACAGCGTTAGTGTTTATGAATCGTACAATAATATCTGCTACCATGTTACAGTGTGTTCACATCTTGATAGCCAACCAAATTTGTCTGGGAACTGGCTCATTGGCAGTTGTAGTATTTGTAAATTAGACAGCGATTGGCTTTCGTGTTTGTGACGTACCAAATCTAGCTCACCCGGTGTATGAATCTCGGATTTTTAGGAAGTGCACAGACATCTCCCTCTTCAGTAGAGGAATGTGAAAACACTTTTCTGGTGACAAACTTTGGACAGATACAAGTCAGTATAATCCAGGTCAGACATTTTAGGGGATGTAAACATAAGAAAAACACATTTTTGAGTGGAGGGGGTCTTTAAATACAAAATCTTTGTCATAGTAAATGAAACACACAGCACAGCTTTTTGGTATTTTGGAAAGGTCTGTGAGTGCATTACCACCAACAAAATCCAAAACATTGCTGTTTGCATTTTTGTTTGGTCTGAGTACGTGGACGCCCAATCCAAAACTGCACTGCTTCTGTGTCTAATGTGTTTCAGATAGTGTGCAAGTAAAAAATCTTAATAATGGGCAAAAAAATAAATAAAAATAGTATTGATGGACATCACAATACACTGAGGTTTGAAATTAGGGATGAAAATGACCATAATCCTGGTTATCATTTTGAACACCACATTATAGCTTGAAATACAGCAGTAATCTTGAATCTTTTTGCTGTATGATATTGAAATCTTTAAAAACATCCTCGTTCCTGGAGCTTGTTTTAATCCTCCTTTTAAGTGTGTCTTACAGGTTGGGCTTTGATTTGGGAAAAGGCACCACCTACACCAGGTTGTTTTTAGTGCAGCAACCTATTTTTCATTATTTAGAGGTCAGATAAAACGCCTGGTGTGCTTTATTCTGGTCTACAGCTTATCCTCTCTGTACTCTCTCCCTCTGTGGGCGCAGGCAGTTCGGCAAGGGATCATTTATTGACTTGTATTTAATTAGTCTGCAGTATTTAAATAGCGCATCTGTGCTGCCGTCTGTAGCTGACCTCAGTACACAAACAAAGTTGCCAAAATTTGTTAGTGGGTGCATGCGTGCGTGCATGAAAATGTGTGTGCACTTACCTGGATGTGGGTGTGTGGAAGTGTATAAAAATGCAGAGGAAGGTGCCTGAGTCTTATCAGACTAACAGCTTTTCACCCTGGCCTGGTTTTAACAATGCTGAATTCACCCCCGAGAGCTCCAATAGCAGTTCCACCTCCCTGGGTCTGATACAATCAGTAGTGTTTTGGCTCAAACAAGTCTTATCTGGTAAAGTTCACCACAGGCCGGCTACGGATCCATTTAACTTTAGGAGCCAGAAAAAGTAAAGATAGATACAGGAAAGTGAAGACACGGCACTTCTTGTTTATTACTATAGGCCTCTGAATATATAACACATTCTCAAATAAACATGTTTTGTTACTTTTCTCTGTTCACTGATGCAACTGAGGTTCAGCAGTGAGCTCATCACAGTGCTGAAGAATAGAGATACTGTGGTAAGAAAAGGGAGATACAGTATGTGACGCCTACGTTGACACTGCTCAGTTGATCCCATCAATGAAAGTTATATATCATTGTCATATCATGTTTCCACATCCAACTTTAGCCCAACTTTGGTGATATCTGAAACTAGCGGCCTGGTGAACAATCCCCTTTTGATACACAGCTGAGGTAATGAAAAAAAGAGAACTAAAGTATGAAGTAATTATAACTAGCAGCTAATGACTTGTTAGATATAAGAACGGGTTCAAACCACACAGCAAGCCATGTTTCTTAATTAGCTAATGTTACTGACTTCATGGCAAATAGACCCTTTTTACTGCACACATTTTAACATGTCAGGATGAAAAGCACGCAGGTCTTTAATTATTGCTGCATTCAACTTAGGGAAGATCCTGGAACTGTGTATGCTGGCTCACTGAAATAGCTCACTAGGAAACTTGAATTAACTGCCATTTGTTTATGAGTAAGGATCAGCATATGAAATACAGTAAACCTAAAGGGATCTGTTAAGATTATATAGTGACTTCATACATAGTGTACATTTCCCAACTCATTGTACTTCTTCAACAAATCCAAATGCCATTTTTCAATGTCTGCAGTTACAGTTTTTCCCCTACCCATCAATATTTAATGATGTTTCACTGTCTAGTTCATGTTTAGAGTATTTATTGTACTGCTGTAATGTACGTAAAGCTAATAAAAAAAGAGTATTTTTTCAGTGCAAGGACAAAGAGGCAAAAAATTACAACCTCGTTCAATCACAGTAATAATGAGGCTGGGCTGTTTCTCCTTCTCTCTCACAAGTTTTTTCTGTGTGTGTGTGTGAAGACAAAGTCAGCTACAAATGAAACCCACCATTAAAAGCTGCTTGTAATGATGGGCTTCATGCTCTGGGCCGCTAGAATAAATCAACAAGAACTTGATATCTCTGCATACCTCAGTGTTTACCTGGTACACAGAAGTTTGTGTCATATCTGCTTATCTTCTGTAACTTAACAACATAGCCAATGTCATCATTCACATCTCAAAGTATATATAATATATGATTAAAACTCGAAAATGTATGTATCAAGTTATCAGTAACAGTTAACACTCAAGCAGCCATGGGAGCCCCCTTTTTTGTCGAATAACATGATGAGCATCTTTTGAATGCATGAATTTTTTTCATAATCATTCACAGTGTTGTCCAGCAGGAAGATATTGTCCCCATTGATGTTGCCTATTTCAGTAGTATTCCAACGCAATACTGACATTTACAGTGTTTCCGTGGTGGACAAAATCTGTGCCACCACAGCAAAGAAAAAAGAAAATCACAAAACACTTGCGTGAGTAACGTGAATAATCAGCCAGAATACTTTACTGTACATTAATGTAAGCTAACAAGAGATGGCAGGGGAGTCTGTGTACAGGTATGTCAGTGTATTTGTGGTCAGTTGCACTCTGCCAGTGTTGGGCAGTAGTGAAGTTACGAGGTAAGTGTGGGGGTATAGCTTTTAAGCAGCTATTTCTGAAGCTCAAGCACAGCAGAACTTCCTGCTGAGGTCTGAAATATAACTTCTAGCTAAGGATCAGTAAGTGACGCCACTGACATACACGGATGAGTATGTGTGTAGCTGACAGATGCCTGAATCGATGTTATACATGTATAAATAACTAGCACTTAGTCTGTTAGCTCGATGCCAACACAAAATGGGAATTACCAGTAATGCGCTAATGGAAATTAGCATCACAGCCGCGATGATACTATCTTAACAAACGACCCATTTGACTTCACACGCTTAACATAAAATGACACGTGTGCTCATACTTGCAGCCATATATTTTTTACACTTTGTGAAAACGAACTAATAGCTGCTGAGTTCACATTGCTAACTCAGTCTGATAGTCTGCTACTACAACGATCAGCTTCAGCAAAAAAGGGTCAAAACGCTCAAATCCAAATCCTCAATGAGTTTGAAATAAGCCACCACTAGGTGGAGACGTTGCGTGCCAGAAGAGGGCAGTACATATACAGTATCTGTATATTTTCTGTTTTCCTTAACTTTATACAGGAACAGCTAAATGTAGCAATTTACCTCAAAAAGTATATATTTTTGTGACGGTGACAATGATGATGAAAATGAAGATGATGGTGCAAAGTTTAATTAAAAGGAAAATTATTATCTAGATAGGTGAACAGGCCTCCAGAAAGAATCCCTGGATGAAGAGCATTTATTTACTATCTATATATTGTTCTATAGGCCATAAGTATTGAAACCCAGCAAGTCTTATCAAGTGGATAACTGCATATTAGACGCAAAGCATTGTAGGCTAAACTGTCATACTGTCTGTGTGACAATGACTTCTATCACCAGCAGCTTTTTTCGTTTTTCTTTTTACACAAATATTGGCATATACCATATGCCTTGGTAAAATGTCCGGAAGGTATGAAGCTATGAGAAAAATAGATACTGACCCAAGCTTACTTCAATGAAAATAATTTTTCAAAATGATCACTGATGCAGTCTGTGACTCTTGCTCCATCATATTTTCCACTGTTTCCACAAAAGGGTTCTCTCTCTCTCACTGCTTTCTCTCATGTACCAGATGCCAAATATTTTATCATTTCCTTCTGTAAATGTTGTGTCATGTCTGAAGAAAGCCGCATGGAGCATTTACTAACAGTAACAGCTTGATGAAGCCAGAAATGTTAGGTTTCACATGTCACTTTGGCCAGTCCCTACAGTAAAAGCTTCCAAACTACAAGTATTATTCCAAAGATTAGTTTGGGCTTTCCCAAAGCACGGAACAGGGTTAGAGGTTTTAGCTAGCCTCAAAGGAAAGTTGCCAGTGCCAAAGTGATAAGTCATGCATTATTATTATGCATTATTTTATTCAAAAATATATTTTAAACTAAGCCATGTTTGCACAGTTAAATATTAATGTTATTCTAATTTTAATGTTAAACTATATTCTGAAGTTTAACTAATGAATTCTTCAGGCTTCAGTCATTATCGGAATACTCAAACCGGCAGCAAATTACATATTGTGATAAATATTGATATTGATCACTATGATCTTGATCAAATTTTTTGCCATATCATCCAGACCTACTACCCACAATTTCATTGACAGGTGATATATGAAAAGTTCAGAGCAGGAACACAGAACACAACAAAGAGAGTTGAACACTGAAGAAGGAGCCAAAGTGGAGGAAGAACTAGATTACTCTTGGATGGTATTTTCAGGACAGCAGGCCTCATTTTCTCTGCTTTCCTTTTTCTAATACAGTGCACTGTACATGACATTTACATGGTCTGTTAGCAGTAATACCTCAGGGTATGAGAGCTCTTCTTCACCATGTGAACATGCAGCACATTCCAGCATGAGCACATTCAGCCTCTCTGGCTGACAGATCCACAGCTCAGCTCCTCTCAGCCAACTGAATCCACCTTGTTTCCAGCACCAGCTGCAGACATTCTGCCGCCGGTCAGCTCCAAGATTAGATGAAGCTCTGTGTTACCTGGCTGCCCAGCTCCAACTGATTTAATGGCCCAGGTAGGATTAGGTAAATATGCTGCCTTAACAGAGTGGGGCTAAAGTCTGAAGGTTTGTGGGCTGCAGAAAATCACTCAACCAAGACTCTCGTCGGAGTCTGAGCTGACCTCTGGATCAGAGAGAGGGATGGCATCTCTCAGCCTCCAGGGAGCAAATTGAGCCAATGGCTGCTCTCTCTGCTAATCTTATCTCTACTGTACACACATAAGCATACTGTGTGCTATCTAATAAATCACGCTCAATAGACAGAGACTCTATGGTGAGAAGTAACAATGCAACATAATAATATTGCCACAACCCGGAGCAGGAAAATTACCTGCTGCTGTCACAAGAGCTTCTTTTAGTGCTGCTGCTGCTGCTGCTGGCTGCCTCACTATGTGAATGTTGCCATTTACATATTTTACACAAGATTGAAATGGCAAAATGCTCCAGCCCAGCTGTTCCTGTGTCCATATTGGTACTGATGAAGTGAATTAGCAGTCTGAATCTGGCAGCACAGGATGTAGGTCCTGTAATGAGAGAGCTGAGACTAAATCAGTTGTGGCTGATTGTTGGCCGAGGCTGTTGTAGAGCAGTTGGCGTTTCTCTTATCTGCCTTTAAACGACAAACAACTCACTCTGTCCACCCCCACCACCACCATTTTCCTGATATCGACAGCTCTTCAGCACAGAGCAAAAAGCTTGTTAACATCTGTTTATACAATGTGTTTTATATCTGTTTATATGATGTGTATTATTAATGAACAGGAATAGGACCATACCTTGTGAATGCAATTAATTTCCTTGAGCTGTTTTTTGGTCTCTACCAACAAATATCTGCTCTTTAGCTCCTAAATCCTCCACTATGTTCATTAGCTTGTCCTTAACGGTGTCTGTCTGCTATTTGGTGCTGAGCCTATGAGAGCGGTGACATTGAACCGAAACCGAAAGTTACAATCAGACAGCTTATCAGTGTGTTGAAATGCACTATAAACATCACATCACATGCAACACCAGAGGGGATCACTACATTGGTAAAACGACAGGGATCCTGAACAAGAAACTGAATGAACACCATTAACAGACAACATCTGTAAACATGTGACCACAACTGCTCACAGGGAGGGGTCAACGGTCATCAAGCAGGGATCACTGGACCACCGGAGAGGAGGACCAGACTATCTTTATACAGAGGCAGGGGTTACCATCTTCCCTAACATATAACCACCTGCTGACATGACCGAAATTCCTCATTTAGGTCCTACAGAGTATAATGTATACCTACACAAACATAGACATTAACACAACGCACACTCTTGCTCTCTGATGCACAGATGCACAAACATCTTAATGACTTTTCATGTGAAAGTTGGAAGCAGTTGAAGCAGTAGAGAAGCTAATCAGGAGACTTGGCTGCGTTTTGCATGTTGCTGTGCCAGGAGCCATGGAGACAAGACGGAAATAGACACAGGCACTTAGGAAAAAGATAACATTAGCAGAGCTGAGAAAACTAAGCTTGATGTATGCAGGGACATGGCGTGGCTGCACCAAAGAACATGCTTGGTTACATAAGGACAATGTATATTGAATTTCCACAGTACTGTATTGTGTCCCTGAAGCCTGGCCCCCTCCCTGACTCAACCACTTGTATACTCAGGGCATACTGGTTATGCTTCCTTTCACTGACTGCTGTGTAGGAGTCAAATTAAGAGTGAGCTGATCCAGTGTGGCAGTGCTGTGAAGGCTTGAGTGGAGAAAAGAGCAGAGGAGGACGATGTGTAAGGAAAGGCAGGGAAAATGGAGGAGAGCCAGAAAGAGCGAAGGGAGTTATGGTGAGGAGTGGGAGAAGTGGGCTAAGTTAATGGATGGAGGATATTACATGGAGGAGATAATGAGAGGGAGGGGCAACTTAATGAGGGGGGGGGGGGGGGGGGGGGGG
>JBBPCS010005122.1:0-10750 GCA_037974645.1 Hollardia meadi | reverse complement strand
AGCTGGAGCAACACAGAACGCTAACAGTAACAACAACCGGAAGTGAGGCAATACGCTTACCGCAGTACGTCAGCACGACCGATTCATGAGTGCTGAAGTGTAAAAAAACAAACAAACATGATTACACCGCTTAAATTAAACTGAAAATATGCTCTCAAGTTGCCAGTTGATCCACTGCAGCTAAAAAATCCCAAACATACAATGATTTGACCAGAAGTTACCACAAGTATCACCATTTTGTATTATTTGGATATTATCTTAAAACTGCTGTCGTAACATCAAAAACATCACAATGTTGGTAACAATTTATTAAGTTGTTTTACAGCAATTTCATAAAATATCTTTATTTGCCTGTTATAATAAGTTCTTTGTTTACCTTTGAATTCTCATTGGCTGTAATAATTCCAATTCTAATTCCATCATGTACTGTATGTAATATGTCATTAAGCACCACATTCTAAACAGATGTACCCTGTTACATCACACTATAGGTATTCACACTTACTAAGTAAGCTTCCAGATCACAGCCAGATAGAGAAGTGCTCATCTCAACTTACAGTCGACTAAGTTTTGAGAATATTAGCAATCGTTGCAAAGATGTTTTGTTACTCTCTCAAACAACAAAAGGTAGGCACCTGATTTTTGTTGTCTAAAAAGTTAGTTTGACTATGTGCAATGAGAGGATTGGCTCTGAATTTTGACAACCTTCATGTTTTTTATTGATATTTCTCTGCAAAACAGCTGATTGTGTGTCATATTTATGGTTTTATGTATTTTCAACAGAAAAAACGTCGAGATGTAAGTGGAAGCTGGAACAAATGCAGAGCTCCAGCCCACAGAAACGGTAAGGTAATGATTCATTATTTTATTCTTAATGGTATCTTGTATGCTGTTTTATTCCATTTGCTAGGCAATGCAGTTACACAATCACACTTTTTTTTACTTTTCTAAATATTTTCTAAACATTTCATGTATTAAAGTCTGGAAAATCTCCACCAGTATAATGTAATAGATTCAGTCCAATTATGAGGTTTAGGGAATTTTGACTCCAGTACACAATTGACTAATCATCTGTATTTTTTTCTTTATCACCAGTATCAATCTTGAGGAGGACTCAAAACAACAAACTGTGGTCCCCAACACTCCGGCCACCTCTGCCACAGTCTCAACCCCAACTGAGGCTAAGAAGGAGAAAACTCATAAGGCTTCCTGGTGGCGTAGGTGGTTTGGTTTTAAGAAGGTATGTTTTTCAGAGATGAAGATTCCAAATAATAAGCACTGACCAAAGTGGTGCGGTCATTTGTGTGTATTTCAGTTGTGTTAAACTGGGTTTATTTGTTTATTCCCGACAGAAAACCACACAGACGTCTGTGAAAGAGGATGAGGCAGAAGACACAAACCTGCCATCTTCTGATACAGAAAAGAGGTATGACATTGTTTTACTGTCCATTACACATCTTCTAATTCGTTATATTTCACTAATTCTCAATTAAAATTGAAGTTTTTTAAATGTACTCTGGTCTCTTAATAATTAAAAGAAAGAAACTGAAAAAAATAAGCTGTTTTAATTCAAATTGGACCTCTAAATTCATTTATTTTGTATGACAGCTCAGCAAATATGTGCCTTGTAATGCATGAAATGCAGAACTTTTGATGTTTAACTGAGGCATTGATTCTTTGACTTAAGATAACATTATGAGTAATCTTGCAGCTAAACTAGGAGAAAGTTAAGTAAATAAGGACACATTTGAGTAAATTTTTTAATTACTTCCATCTAATTCCATTTTGGGCAATTTCATTGTTTTACTTGATTTATCTTTTGACCCCCAACGATGTTGAACTACCTAACTGTATATTAAGTAGTTAAAACTAGCTCTACTTTAACCAGCTACAACAATAAAATCCTGCTTACACAATAGTTCTGCAGTATCTCAACAATCTATCAATGTAATATATAATAATACATCAATCTTACAGGTATTTTTCTGCACAATGAGTACGTTTTGCCGATAATACTTAATGTATTTTCAGTAATTATGATTCTGAATTTATGAATTTTGCTAGGGATGCACAAATTTTATCAGACCGATAAATTATCAGCCTGATAATGGGAAATTTTATCGGTTATCAGCTGATAATGAAATTATTTGCCGATAATACAAACCCAAACAGTGTTGAATAGAGAGCCAAAGATGTCGTCGCCAGTGTGGACGATTTTTACAGTTTCAGACAACAAGATTGTAATTTACAAAATTTTAAACACAATAAAACTTATTAGAGCTCTGGAATATGAAGTTATCCGTCTCAGCCTTTCTTACCCTCAGATGTGCAAAACTACAGATCATAAAATTATTTTTAAAATACAAAAATGTGAAATTATTGATTACCTTATTGGTATTGGCCATTAGAAGCAGGTAATTATCAGCTATTGGTATCAGTTGAAAAACACACATATGGTGCATTTCTGAATTTTTGCTTGTAACAGTATTTTTAGAATAGTGTATTGGTAACTTCATTACAGATTCTGAATATTTTTCCACTACCGACTACAGCTTTGAGTTGAACTTGAGCTGAATCTTAAATATTACTTTAGTGTTCTGTTTACTGTATTTTATTTACCTGCTTTGTTTCATAGACAGTTTCAACCATCCGCTTTTCTCTTTATCACCAGTGCCGAAACCATCTTGGTGGCATCGGTTCTTTTTGTCGTGTCGCAAGGTACAGTATGTTCCACTGAGCTGAATGTTGCTAGTGGCACCAGTCGACCAAACTGTGTAAGTAATATGTATATTGTTGTATACTGCTTGTCACGTGGATGTTAGCATTACGCATGGAGTTTATTTTGTTGTATTCAACTGTTTTTCTGTACTTCCACCCAACAGAAGAAGACGTGTCAGACAACAAACATAATCGATGACAACCTACAGGCTGAAACAACACATGGATATCAAACAGCCAGAAGAGAAACCCTCTCCAGAGAGGTGCTACTCTGCTTTGTGTAAGAACCTGCAAAGAAACTCTCATAGACGCACTAAAAGTTCATAAACAGACTCCAGTCTGATTTCAGCGTGATTTCAACCCCACCGCTTCATCCTCACACTCCACTTAATGTTGTCAATTTGTATGAATGTTTGTCAAAGTGATTTTGATGAAAAGATTTAACCTAAAACCTGCTTCAGGAGAGCCTGTTGGAGCATCAATGTGAAGGTGGTGCAGAGGAGTCGTCACAGCAGAGGTCTTTCCTGTCTCTGGCAAAGTGAGTAATATCATCCACCATTATTTTGCTCACCTGCTTGTTTTCATTACAGTCGAAAAACCCTCTGTGTCTCTCTTTATTACCAGTGTCGACACCATCAAGGAGTCTAAGTTTGGAGAAGCTGGTGTGATGATGGTGATTTTAAAGACACTGTTGCTGAGTTCAACTCAGAGTTTGAGGACGACAGGCAGAAAGTTAGTGCACTTTTTATTTACAACACACAGCATAGTAAAATTGATCTTGAACTAGTTTTAGTCGAATTTGGACCTTCTGAAACTCTTTGCTCTGTGTGTTTCTGTGCAGGACGCCCACGAGTTCCTGAGCTGTGTGCTGGACAAGCTGAGGTCTCTGTCTGTCCATCTGAACAAAGCAACAGCCATCATCGCCATCGCCTTCCAGATGTTGAGCATCAGGTCCTGCAAGGGGTAAGAATACACAATCACTGACAGTTTTATATTGAGGGTATAGAGACTCCCCATGTTGACTAATCAGGATGTGATGTCAGAAATCCATAGCCGTGCTTCTAAATTGAATTGTCCCTTAATTGTGCAGATATGGCACGCAATCTATGATGGAGGAGGACTACTTGAACCTGTCCCTGGACCTGGTGTCTGGAGGCTCAGTGAGCCAATGTCTTCAGGAGTACCTGAAAGTAAGTGGCACATCTGCTCATTTACTCAGATTTTAGTGTGATTTCTACCACCCTCACACCACCAAATGTTGTCAATTAGTATGAATATGTTTTAAGTGATGTGGATATCATCCATAAAAAGATTTGACCTAAAACCTGCTTCTTGCTCCTGTTTCCTGCTGCAGGAGAGCCAGTTGGATTATCAGTGCATTTGTGGTGCTGTGGAGTCGTCACAGCAGAAGTCATTCTTTTCTTTGACAAAGTGAGTAATATCATCCATCACCACAGAGCCATCAGGCTTTAGACTAAACAGTTCCCCATCTTCTGTCATCCTTAGTCAACTCGTGATCTGACCCTCTTCCCTCCACCTCTTTTCTGTCAACAGTGTACTGATCCTCCAGCTACAAAGATTCAGATTCACCCACTCCTTCAAGCTGAAGAAAGAGAACAGGCCCCTCAATTTATCCAGAGAGTTTATGGTGAATCTTGAATCCAACATCACCACACAGGTAAGGATGATGCTGAGTAAAAAAAATGCATCTTTCACTGTCTAATAGCTTTATTTGCTGGATTATAACTGATCTTAAAGCAAAGATTTGAGCAGGAACCTGCCTGTCAAATATACAGTACCTGCAGTCAAATTAAACATGTCTGCATGTGTAGCTAATTGTTGCTAACTGTTCTTCTCTAGACTTGCTAATCACTTGTGAACATCAACAGCCATTTGGGCAAAACAGCTCACAATGGTAAGTGTTCAGCTGCCAGTTGCACGTGTTGAAAATGAGTCTGGAGGCTTAAGAATCAATCCCCTCCTCAGATGTACCACTAACAAATGTGTCCCCTCCACTTCAAGCCATTATATCCACGATGGTGCTAACCGACAGCAGGATACACATGACATGACAGATCGTTGGCTCACATACGACGACAACAACGTCAGCGAGACAACCAGCAAATCTGTCTGTCACCAGTGGCAGAGAACAGCATACCTGCTGTTCTACGAGAGTAGATGCTTGCTTTTCTGCACCAGAAGCAGAAAAGCAAGCACGGTAACAACTCCTGACGTTTTTGCAGCTATTAAAGGACCAGTGTGTAGGATTTAGAGGGATCTAGCGGTGTCGGTGCAGATTGCAAGCCGCCAAACACCCCTTCTCTCACCCTCTTCTACAATGGCAGCACGGAGGCTCAGTGGTTAGCACCGTTGCCTCACAGTAAAAATCCTTTATTCACGTTCCATTTGAAACTAAGCGTCATCAGTCATTTCCTAAACCTAGCCAAGTAGGTTTTGTGCCTAAATTTAACCAAATGTCACCAATGTATTGTGCCTAATCGTAATGTAGACCTTGTGTGTCAGGACAAGATGTGCGGGGCGCGAGCCATTGTGCATCGGCTAGAAAAACTAAAGGAAAGGGTTAGTGCGTCGGCCAAGGATGCCAAAGGGCAAGGCGGGAAGGCACTGCATGTCGGCCGGTGACACCAAGGGGTACCTTGCGCGTTTGTGTGATGAACATTTCTAACTTTGAGGTGCTTACACACTAAAAAACATAATCCTATATTCCATTTCTGCACCTAAATCCTAAACACTGGACCTTAAAGAAAAGAAAATTACACAAAAAATGCATTTAAATCACGTCTCAATACATTCACTAATTTTGATATATACACTTGTTTTATTGAAGGGGATTTTCCTACCAAGTATTGTGTGTCTACTTTTTGCTTTAAGATAATTCCCCAGCTGCGTAAACACTAACATAGTTCTTTGTGTGTTTCCTTCTCAGCACTGAAAGAGTCTTGAGGTGATCCTGAACAGCAAGCGGACGAACCTACGGAGCCCTGCAGGAGTCAGCTGAGGAAAAAAAAATAGTCATGTGTAAATGTTTGTTCTTGGTTTACAAATGTGTATGAATCCATGTGTATGAGATAGAAATTATTATAAGTTAAGATATGGCAACTTAAGACTTTAATGATCTCTGGTGGAAAATTCATTAAGTATTTTTACTTAGTTTATGAAATGATTAGTCCTTTACCACCTACAACATTAAAGTGTACACATTAATATATCAGTAATTATCATTCTGAAATTGACCATTCAGAGTAATGAGTAATTTTGCTTCTGGTACTTTAAGTATATTTTGATGCTAGTACTTCTGTACTTTTATTTAAGTAACATTTTGATGCACAGGACTTTTACTTTTAGCAGAGTAGGCTGTTTTTATATTGTGGTATTTCAACCTCACAGCAGTTTGTGAAATAGTCACAAAATATGCTTTCTTGTCTCAGGTTCCCATGGATCATGGATGGACCTACTGATGTTTTATTGCTCTCAGCATCCCTGTCTTCTTCCTCTTCATCCTTGTTGGGCTCTTTCAATATGGCCCCCTTTAGCACTAATAGCCACAGGTGCCCCAAAAACTTTGTGTCCCATAATTTTAGTTTTATTGACTTCTAACTTCTGGGCCCATAACCTGTTGGCACAGCCATCTTAAGTGTAGGTTTTGGGTTTGATTCTCGACCAGGACAGGGCCTTTCTGTGTGGAGTTTGTATGTTCTCCCCGTGTCTGCGTGGGTTCCCCCCCGGGTGCTCCGGCTTCCTCCCACAGTCCAAAGACATGCAAGTTAGGTTAATTGCTGAGCTAACAAACAGTGATAAACCTGTACCGTGCCTCTTGCCCAATGTCAGCTGGGACAGGCTCCAGCCCCCCGCAAAGGAAAAGCAGTGATAGATAATGGATGGATGGATAATCACATATGCCCATCATTGTTGTTACCGGAAAAGAGAGACCCCTTTATTTTTTGCAATTTGCAAGAAATTTGAGATAAAAGGAAGCAGGCATTAGAGGTACAGGCTTCCAAATGTAAAAAAAAATCAACATACTCTTGGGACATCCGCATCCTCAAGTGGCCAGCAACGCTATTTCCGAGGAGCAGACTGAAGCGGTAAGATGGACGTTAAATTATAGGCTAGGCTACGTGTTCAGTTAAAACTGCTGTAATTTGTGCTTGCAAAACAACTCCACTGATAGGCTACTTGTTACTATTTAAGCTATGCTAGTACAAGCTATACAAGTGTGCCCAATGAAAAAGAATACTGGAATACACATGCTACTTTCCATTGCAAAGCCTTTGAATACATTCAGAATCACCAATAAAACAATAAAAGACTATCATACCAGCAAGGACTAGGGTGCTAAATCTAGTGGGTGTGATGGAAATTATGTATTTCCTTGTGGAGAAATGAATAAATAAATGATGATACAACAAGCAGTTGTATTTTGTATATTTAATAAAGTGATAAAACAGAATAATAGAGTCAATCTATTTCAGCTGAAAGGGCAGAGCTCATACACTGGAGTGTATTTGGTGAGTCTGACAAAGAAGTACAGATACAGTCACATATTTGTAGTTGAAACATAGCGTAGGGAGAGCAAGGGAGGCTGACATTGAGCACACCTGCTGCTTTGAGTTGATAAGTGTCATGAGTACTTATCGCCTCAAGCAGCAAAGCCAGTTTCTCACACACAAATGAAATGTACCAAGGACACTAGTGTACTTCAGGTCAGATAAAAACTTACACACAGGAAGAAATACTCTTTCAACAGCAGGATATTACATGCCTATACTGTATATGGTAATGATAAATTTTGCTCTTACATTAGGTTATGTCCTTTAAGAGACTGTAAACCTATGTCTTTAAAAATGAATAAATAAATCAACAAATAAAAAATAATGCAATGATTCATACAAATATAATAATAATTAAAGCTGCAAGCAGCGTTGAATGGGCCCTCACACCCTGCACATGACAGGGGGAGTGTCAGTGTCTGGAGAACACACACAAATTAGACATCATGTTGCTGTATGTCAGGTGTGGACCACACCATGTAAATTCTATGTAATTTGGATAATGTTTGTCACATGAGGTTGATTTCCTGTTGTCAATAGGTGGCGCTATGACTATTACTGACTTTTGACTTGTCTTCAGGGCAGGACTCCCATCAAACGTGTGAAGTTTGGGGCAGATTGAACCATGTATAGTGGATTTACAGGCCACTTCCTGTGTTGCCAACAGGTGGTGCTATGACTGTAACTGAATATTGACATGTACATGTCTTCATGGCAGGACATTTAGCAAACATGAGAAGTTTGGATCAGATTGGAACATGTATAGTGGAGTTACACACCACATCCTGTTTCGTGGCGAAACACTGATATTCACCGCCCTGCCACGGCCACACCCTTCGAGGATTGCACAAGCTTTTGATAACTTTTCATCGTCAAGGTCTCTACTACACGCTGAAAAAGTTTGAGGCGGATTGGACTAATCCCCTAGGAGGAGTTCGTTAAAGTACGACCCCTGAAAATGGCACAAAAGTCACACAATCAATTCAAAATGGCTGATTTCCTGTTGGGTTTAGGGCATTGCACCAATAGACTTTTTTGTAAGGGTGGACATGATACATGTGACTACCGAGTTTCGTACATGTAGGTGAAACGTTCGGCGAGTAGTAATTCAGTAAAATTTTGTAGGGGGCGCTATGGAGCCATCTTGCCACACCCAAGCCCAAATCCCATATCAAATAAAAGTCCTCATCACTCCCAATGTATCTGCCAAGGTTTGTGAGTTTTCAAGCAACATTAACCCCTCAAATCTGCACTTCCTGTTTGATGGCGAATAATGCGTTCCCACGACCACGCCTTTTTCCGAAAAGTCACCATCTTCCTCGTGAAGCGTCATCAACGTCTTCGGGCAATTTCTGAACATGTTTGAGTTGGATATACCCAACCGGCTCACAGGAATACGTCAAAGTGTAAAACATGTCATTTCCTGTTGCCAGTAGGTGGCGCTCTGACTATGATTCGAAATTGAGATGTGAATCTCTTCAGGGAGGGGCTCTCATCAAACGTGAAGTTTGGGACAGATGTGACCATGTACAGTCGAGTTATAAACTACTTTCTGTTTGGCGACAAAAGACCGAACTTCGACGCCACGCTCAGGCCACACCCTTCAATCAATGCGCAGATACATATGCCTCCCAAATTTCGTGTTTCTACGTCAAAGTTAAAGGCGGGGGCTTTGACTTTGAAAATTGTTAGGGGGCGCTATTGAACCATTTTGCCACGCCCATGTCCAAGACCCATTTCAGATCGCAATTTTCACCAAGAGTGACGTGTAATTCTAATAATAATCATTAGAAGAACAATAGGCTCCTTGCACCGTTTTTCGGTGCTCGGGCCCTAATAATAATAATAATAATAATAATAATAATAATAATAATCATTAGAAGAACAATAGGGTCCTCGCACCGTTTTTTGGTGCTTGGGCCCTAATAATCATTAGAAGAACAATAGGGTCCTCGCACTTTTCAGTGCTTGGGCCCTAATAAAAATCCTTAGAAGAACAATAGGGTCCTCGCACCGTTTTTCGGTGCTCGGGCCCCAATAATAATAATTATCTCTACAAAAACAATAGGTTCCTTGCACTTCGTGCCAGGGACCGTTGGACTTTTGCGCTCGGGCCCTAATAATAATAACAATATAGGCTTTGTGGTTCTACATCAAATTTCATATCTTGTATATTGAGTACCACTGTACTCTGCCCATGTCATGCCTGCCCTAATAATTTTGGGACTACTTTTTATGTTCATGCTCAGGATGTGCCCAGTGTGTCCACAGTGGAGGAGAGCAGAGAGGAGAGAGAGGACGTGAGATGTGGGGAAAGAGAAGGGGAGGGAGGAGACGAGAGGGGGCATGAGAGAGGAGAGAAGAGTGGAGAAAAGAGAGGCTATGAGACAGATGAGAGAGAATATGAGATGGAAGCAGGAGAGGAAGAGACTGAGGTACCATTCGATTGCTACATTCGTCCCAATTGTGAAAGCCTTAGGTTGTTTTTTGCATACCATCCTAAACAAAACTCAAATATCCCAGTAGTACAGAAAGTCTTTTTTGTGTAATGATGGTACAAATAGAAGATGGCAAACCTACTGCCAAGAACGCCACACATTGCATTGCTCTGTCTGCATGGCATTTGGCAAGTCAACTGACAGCTCTCCCTTCATTAGTGGCATGGTGGACTGGAGACATGTTCACCAGCACTTAGAAGAACATGAGAGGAGCATGGCTCACAGAACATGTGCTGAAGCCTACTTTTTGAATGCTTCTGAATTCAAAGCTTTCTGAGTGGCCATCAGTTGTCTTCACAGAGGGAGCAAATGAAGAAGAAACGTCAGGTTCTAGAGCATGTGGTTGTTTTTGCCAAAGTGATTGGCAAAAGAGGCCTTAGTTATAGGTCAAGGAATGATGCCGCATACATGCTTGAAGACATCAATGTTGATCATGGCAATTTCTTGGAGATCATACTCCTATTCAGTAAGTATGATCTGTGCCTAAAAGAGCATGTGGCTGAATCCATTGACAAATCAAAGAAAATGCATGAGTCTGAGGCAAAGGGCAGAGGCTCTGTGGTGACGTTGCTGTCTGCAAGAACCATCAACTCCATCATTTCTACAATTCAGGAGCTTATTCAGGAGAGCATTGTGGAAGACATCACAAAGGCTGGGATGTTCTCTGTACAAATCGACACCACCCAGGACATCACCTCCCAGGACCAGTGTTCTGTTGTTCTGAGATATGTCACAGACACATTTCATGAGCGGCTTGTCACAATTGTAAAGTGCAGAGAATCAACAGGTCAGTATTTTGTCAATATGCTTTCAGAGGTTGCTGACAAGCTGAAATTGGATTTAAGCAAATGCATTGAGCATGTTGTGGCAAAACCCTTACATGAGGCCAAACACTCCGTTGTCTTTCCTTATCTTTATTGTAATACGATTCGGCCGAAAAGGGACAGAACTCCTTCCACAAAC
>JBBPCS010005120.1:0-10754 GCA_037974645.1 Hollardia meadi | reverse complement strand
TTAACACTTTTTTGTTTACTACATAATTCCATATGTGTTCCTTCATAGTTTTGATGTCTTCAATATTAATCTATGTAGAAAATAATAAAAATAAAGAAAAACCATTGAATGAGAAGGTGTCCAAACTTTTGACTGGTACTGTATGTCTACTTGAAGGATAAACAGTTTAGATTTTATTGGTCAAAGGTCACTGTGACCTCACAAAACACATTTTTAGCCATAACCCGCGGATTTATACACTAGTTAAATATTCACACTAATATCCAAAAGGTCATAGGTCAACTTCACTGTAACATTAAAATATTCAGCTTTTCTGGCCTTTATTCAACAGCATAACTCAGGACACTAATCTTGGGTGCCCACCTTGAAACTGTGCTGATTGTTTAGATCTTCTGTGCTGCCGGGTTGAAGATGTGTGTGAAGCATCTATGATTTAGAATTTGTAATGTCTTTGTGTTCAGACTCAGCTTTATTGGCCAAGCATGTGAGCACATACAAGGAATTTGACTCTGTTTTTTGTTTCTTTCAATGAACTTACACACTAATAGACATGCAGCAGTAGGCCACCACAAGCTAATTGGTTTTGCTGATATTGAGCTTCAGGTGATGGCCATTGCACCATGTGGCAAATCTCTATTAGTCCTCAGTACTCTTGTCTCCAAGTGAAGACGCCATGTTTCTCACTCTCAATATAGTGACAACTTCCATTTAGCCAAAAACTACATGTGTTACCTTTAAAGTCCTTCACTACATACAGTATATGAGTCCGGACAGACATGGATGTAAACTGCAACTCATCTGGTACGGAGAGGCATACAACCGCACATGGTAATTGTAGTTCTTTTTCCCTCCACAGGTGACACAATTGACCGACTGAGCAAGCTCCATGAGCTGCTAGCTGAGGCTGCTGATTGGCCAAGAGTTGTTCAGTGTGCCCAGACTATCCCTGTGCTGTTGCACATTTTTTTCAACACAGTCATTACGGTGAAGATGTTAACTAACTACTGCACATTAGAATGTTTAGTTTCAGTTAATAAAAACAATGTAATATGTCTGCTGGTTTTTTCTAGGTAGCTGATGAGCAGCTTTTAGCCCACTTGATTCTGGTCATTCTGGAAAGAAGCAGCCTCCTCCTCAACATCCCTAAATACATCAAAGAGATGCACAGGTTAACACATACAGAGTAACTAACTAACTAGTTACTCTGCTTCATTTCCTCTTTCTGATCTCCTCACTCGCTCCACCCTTCTCTCTCCCTCTCTGGTTCTGTAGGGTGTTCAGCTTCCACCTGCTGAAGCTGTGCAAGCTCCACCCCTCCCTGGTGGCGGACCAGTCTCACGAGCTGCTGGAGTTCGCTGGAGCCACAACCAACGTCTACGGCAAAGAGGAAATCTACACACATGTGGTAATTCCCATACAGAACTCTCTGCAGCTCATTTCTCAAATCGCAGCATCTGTTCCCTTGTATTAAAATATATTAAAACATCACACTTAAGAATAAAATATGCCAAAATCGGACACTGAAATAATATTTCACTTGTTTGGCTTTCAGGTGTGGGTGCTGGGAGAGTACCTGTCTGTGTCATGTGACTCTCGCTGCTCCGTGAGCCTCATCACTTCCTGTTTTGAGGTGCTGGAGGCGGTGTTGTTTGAGATCACTTCATCTAGCCCACCAAATGGAGCGGTTTGCCCTGCGCCCAGAGTCATCACCACACTAATGAGTGCTTTGGCTAAGCTGGCGTCACGCTCACATGACCTTATACCCAGGTGACTGACAGCCAAACATATACATTGTTTTATTAATTATTTATTCAAATAGACATATGTTATTTAAGGTAATTGTGTGTTTATGTCTGTTTCAGGGTGTCTCTGTTCCTCTCCAAGCTAAGAACAGTAACCAGAGGTGGGTCAGTGGCCTGGTGCTCTGATGAAGAGGACCTTGCTTCCATAGTAACACGAGGTGAGGAGTTGTGGTCGCTGCTGAAGGCCCCCGGTGTGGCTCAGAGTGTCCTGACCCCACCTCAACATGTCACAACACCCCAGTGGCACCGAGACACCAACGCGGCCATGCCACTGCGACTGCGGGCCCTCACCAGCCTCACACATTCACAGTGATACACACACACACTCGCATGCACATCACACGCTGCACTTGAAAGCACTCGTGAAATGTGTTGACCTCATGAATCCTGTTTGATTTTTGCACAGTATTTTTGGAAATAAATAGCATTTGATTTCAACTTGATGTGATGTGATTATTTTTTGGCAACCACAAAATACACAGATCGCTCTCAGTGTGAAATAGTGTCTCTTCTTTAATACAGTGAAAAATTTTCAAAATAGATCATCTGATTTAAAAAAAGAAAAAAGAAAAGCTCACTTCCTGAGTAAGTGCTCTGTTTTCTGAAAGTCAAAACAGAAACCGTTTCACCTCAAGCTGTTAGAGAAAACCTGCAGGTGTGATTACACAGTGCTTGAACAAGTATAAAAATGTGCATATATATAATCCACAAGTATAACATGCCTGCGTTATGAATTCTATATTCAATGGATTTTTAGGAAATTCTACTTCATTCATCCCTGCTGCTGAAATAAGGGTGTTCAAGGTTAAAAGTGCATCACGTAAACAAAGCAACATGTGATTATAGTCCTCTAAACAAGATAATCAAAGCAAATACACTCTACAATCTCTGTGAATTTAACATTTGACCCAGAATAGTTAGTGTTACATTAGCTCTATAGTAATCTCAGATTGGACTTTTCATCTTTTAAATCACATTACAGTAAAATCATGAGAATTGATTTCGAGGCTGATTCATGAGAAATGTAAATCACAACCAGTTGTACTGAGGCCCATTAACCTCAACAGGTGACACTTTGGTGTTAATTCGTATCATTGTTCTCCTAGATATTATATGGTGTCCTTAAATCTGTTTGAAGGTTGCTTAATGCAGTCGAAGTCCATTTAAGATGTTTTTTTCATAAAAACCAGTGGCAGCAAAGATGTTGCACGCTGAGAATTTAAACTGAAACACTCTCAGAGGAACATATTATATATATTAGGCTGAAACTGTAACAGCCGCTATATTTTAATGTTTTGCCGTTGTGCAGAAACGGACAAAACTGAAATAAATTGAGAGTAGTTGTGACACAGAGTTCCATTATTTAAAAGCGGAGGTTAACACCAATATAAAGAATGCGTGTGCGGTACGTTTTGGCACATAGTTTATGTTTGGAATATGGGGAGGAGTTGAAAAGCCCAGGATAGTTTGGGAGGTTCAGTCAAAGACTACATATCGTTAGTTCAGTTAGAGAGGTGTGTGTTTAAAGGAATAGTTCAACATTTTATACACTTATTTGATTTCTTGGAGAGAGCTAGATGAGAAACTTGACCTTGTGTGAAACTGCAACTTGTCGATTTTATACTTACACAAACTAGCTATAACACGAGCCATATACACTGAAATTCATTGTTTTGCTCTTTGTGAAGACACAATTGAATCAAATCTAATTAGTGAACTTTACAGGTGCTGGTTGGTGGATTATGTTACCTTTAGACAGAGCCAAGCTAGCTGTCTCCCCCTGTTTCCAGACTCCGTGCTAAGCTAACCGGCTGCTGGCTGCAGGTACATGTAGTAATAAGACATTGAGAGTTGTATCTGTCTTCTCATCTAACTCTTTGTTAGAAAGTGAATTTTTGAAAAATGTCAAACTATTTAACTGAACATTGGTCATCTAAACTTACTGGCACATTATAGTATATGTGTTCAAACATCTCCCGTGAGGTGATGAACACAAATGAAGATTCATGGAATTTCAACATGTAGCTTGTTGAAACATGATTTTTAGCACCTCAGCACCATCTCTCCAGGTGTAGCCTCATGAGTTTAGTCATAGTCAAAACACAGTGGTCTCATGACTAAATTACACTTTTCTCACGTGATGTGGAGCCATGTGATCTCAGGTAGGAGCAGCTAGTCACCTCGATGTGTGCAGCATTGACTCAGGTAAGTACAGGTACCTCCAGATGGCGTAATAATGAACGCACGCTCCTGCTGCTACAAAAAGATGCCAGATGGCGTGGGCAAAAGGGACGAGGCCATCGCTCTTAAAGAAGACTACGCCCACCACATAGAAGACACCTCCCACTGCCAGTTCACACACACCTGCACGCTCCACCTGGAACATTTTTTAAAAAACATGGTAGATTAATGAATATCCAGCTCAAACAGAATATGTACATTTTTGTGACAAAACATATAAAAAAAATTCAAGGTGCTTTACAGTAAAATAAAACAAGGGAAAATGGACAAAATAAAAACAATCATTAAAAAACCATATGGCTCCAACACCTATACATATATATTCTAATACAAAGATAGTGTACAAAGATACTGTTTTAGTGTTTGACTTTGGCAATGATATCAAAGGTTTTGTGTGCTTTAGCCGTGAATTTCAAATTGCATACCGTGTGTTTTCCTTTTTTTCCCACGCAGTTCTTGAATTAAAGGTCCAGTATGTAGAATTTAATGACATCTAGTAGTGAGGTTGCAGATTGCAACCAACTGAACACCCCCAGCTCACCCTCCCTTTCTAAGCGTGTCAGGAAAACACACGGTGGACGTTAAAGCCACAAAAGGAACCTCTCTAGAGCCAGTGCTTGGTTTGTCTGTTCTGGGCTACTGTAGAAACATGGTAGTGCAACATAAAGGAAGAGGATCCGCTTCCTGTATAGATATAAAAGACTCATTCTATGCTAATGAAAATAAAGCTATTCTTGTTTTCAGGTGATTATACACTAATTAAAAACATATGAATATTATATTCCATTCCTGCCCGCCATTCCAATATAGCCAACAGATTAATGGCAACCATATGCTTTAACAAGGGCTAGCTGCCCTGAGGCTGTGCCATAGCAGTGCTTTGAGCTAAATGCTAACATCAGCATGCTAACATATTTACAATGACAAGGCTAACATGCTGATGTAAGTAGAAATTTATCATGTTTAACAACATGTTGGCATGCTAACATTTGCAATTAGCATAAAACACAAAGTACAGCTGATGCTGATGGGAATGCCATTAGTTTGGCAAATATTTAGCTTCAAATCAAAGTAATAGACAAATTAAGTTTGATCAGATTGGGGACGAGTCATTACAACTCATCCTGTAGGGGGACATTAATGTCTCTGCCAAATTTCCATTCCATAGTTGTTGACACATTTCAATCAAAAGCACAAATGTGAACCTCATAGTGGCACAAGAGGAAAAGGGGATCATCAAAGTCATTATGAATTCATTCATCCATGAAGCATGTTTCATTTCAATCCATTCAACAGCTGTATGATATATTTCAGTCTGGACCAAAGTGGTGGATCTACAGACATTGCCATCCATAAAGCCACAAGACAGTGTGTGGTATCTCAAGAAAGTCTCTGAAGTTGAATTTTATAGCATATTTGAATAGAAACCAACAAATCTGTGAAGGAGAGGAAGTCAAAGTAAAAACATATACTTTGGAAAATAGTTTGTAGTCATGCTACAGTTACTAGAAGTAATTTGTCAGTAATAGGCTCAAACAAACAAAACCACCAGTTTGATTCTCACTGACAGTGTATACCCACACAATAGCAGGAAGTCTGTTGCAACGGAAGAGGGGCTTAAAAAAGAAAGCTTTTTGTCCCTGAGAAGCAGAGAGAGACAACACTTAAACCATTTGTTCTTACCATAGACAGTATGACCAGAGCAGGAACAGCCCCCATGGCCACATATCCCAACAGCTCCACCAATTTGTACCTGCAGGTAAGAAAAAAAACAAAAACTGGCATGTGAAAAGATCATCCCTCCAATTGTCTTTGTAATTGTTTCTGCTTCAAACAGCAGTGCCATGTTTGCTGTAAACACTTGGGAACGGGAGTTTGGTTTCAGGTTAATTGTGTCAAACCAGAGCAGAGCGACACAAAGAGAGACGGTGTTACCTCTCGTGGAAAAAGAAGACGTACGTGGATCCTACACAGGCCATGACCCATATCAGCCAGCGCATGTGGCACGACCATGGCCCCAGCTCCCTCAGCATCAACCTGACGACACACATCAGTTTTGAGCTTGTTGACCAGTTATATTATCCACCAAACTGCATATAATTCATCGACTGCGATCGCGTGACCCACCAGGGAGAGTAGGAGGCAGCTATGAAGAAGTAAATGGCCATCCTGTCACACATGTGGAAACGCTGCTCCACCTTCCTACACAGTGACAGACAGAAGGAGGGATAAGAGCTCATTTCTACACCATGACAGCCATTATCTAGTTTCCAGTCACATTTTCACTTCCCCCGACCCTGTCCATCAACATATAAAACAGTGTTTGTTGTGTCTTTTTGGACTATCGTGTGGAAGGCCAGAGGAGCTGGAGTTTCAGAGTTGGAATCTATTCACCATGTTCTTACTTGTAGCGTTATGTTCATAATAATCCCACACTTTTAAGGTTTTATCCCATTTTGAGATCCAAATTAATCCCTTCATGCTATGATATAAAAGTGTTATAATAGTGATTTTAGATGAGAACATGTGGGTTATGATCTTTTGGTATAAGTATCCAAATACAATTTGAACAATAAAGACTAGGCCTGCTTACATTTGATAAAGTACATAATCAATTAATTACTTCAAGCAATTAAAAACACTCCTTCAACCTAAAACCAAATATACAGTATTTTTATAGGAGAATAGAATTAACGGGATTATTTAAATCTGATAAAATGCTAGTTTAGATTAGTTAAGACACATTTGAAGAACAGGGTTATCTGAGATATTTTTGATGGTAAAAGATGTCCATTATGCGTCAAGGGTTTTCTTGTCTTCTGTTTTATTTGTGAAATACTTACCTCTCTGCTTGTTTCAGTAACTTCACTTCCTGTTTTTGTGTTTTTCCTGCCTTTTTCTTTTTTTATTATTGCAGATTAGTTTCACCTGTCCCTCATTAGCTTTCCCTCCCTAGTGTTTTTATGGTTTTCCCTAACTCTTTATCATAGTACCTTGTTTGGCTAATGTTCCAGCCTTTTTCTGGTATTTATTCCTCGTGTTTTTTGGACATTTGCTTTGTTTTCCTGGACCTTGCCTCTTTATTGGATTTTTGACTTTTGCCTGCTCCCTGTTGGATTTGTTTGCCTGTCTTCTCTGGTTTTGACCCTTGCCTGCCTCACCATCTCGTAAGCCTTTTGTTCACTAACCTTTTTGTGTTAATAAAATAAAACTCCACCAGCTCTGCCTCAGGCATCTGCACTGGGTCCAACTCCTCGTGTTATTGTTGCAAAAGCATGGCATTATGTATTTTATTAAAGGAACATGATGCAAAAGTGGACGAAACAGACTTTGTTTCTATATAAGTAAGTGTTTTCGTGATAATATGTGAGTGAATGTTTTTCAGAGAGAGTAAGTTGAAGATGGTGAGAAATATTTTCATTACCACGTCACATCTGTTGTTTGGTATCTGGCCCTCTGGCTGTGTCATAATTAAACTGTATGTCTGAGTGTGATGTAAATGTCTACCAAAGCAACACAAAAACACACACGTACATCTGCCAAATCCCTACCAGCGTTTTCTACCACAAACACACACACACACACACACACACACACACACACACACACCGGAGGTGGCTAATTTTCCAGGCAGCAGTGTGGAAGAGTGTAGAGGTGACAAACAGGCCTGTGAGACCACTCCCATAGAGCCAGGCAGCCACACGATGCCATTGGTCCACAGACAGGAAATACAGCACAGACCCGCCCATGAGACTTGGGAGGATCCACAACTGGAAAATATCAGAAAACCACAAAACCATTGTTTCACATCATTTTCTCAGCACACACACACACACACACACACACACACTGTATTTTACATTGGTATTGAGACTTTTTCTGATCTTTTAAAAGTGCATTAACGCGATAAAAAATAAACATATAAATATCTCATATTTATATACACGGAATGTAGCCAGGCATTTTATTTATTTATATTTTCTTTACTACCCTCTTGTGGGAAACTGATTCTGCATTTATGTCTCCCTAAAATGCTTTCCTGACATTAACATTCCTCTCTCTCTCTCTCTCTCTGAAACCAGATGCAAACTCTGTTAAAGGTATATTTCCACATTTTTTGGGGAAATACGCTTATTTGCTTTCTGGCAGACTTCAATGAGATGCCACACACAAGCTACCACTAGCATACAGTTAGGCGAGCTTAGCTTCATGTATGTTTTATTCATACAAAAATGCGAAACGCTAGTCGGGCTAGTTGTTTCCCAATTTCCAGTCTTCAATCTGGCTGTAGCTTCATATACAGATATGAGAGAGGTAGCCTAGCTTCTCATCTAACTCTCAGCAAGAAAGCAAATTATTGTATTTCCCAAAATTTGAACTTGTCTAACTGTATCTAACAAAAGGTGAAGATGATACTTGATGTTTTTTGGGTGCACCCTCGCTGGCAGAGTGAAAGAATGAATGGACGAGTATCATGAAGAGATTTCACTCACTCAACATTTGAGGCTTTATAGTCATTATTGTCATGTTTCCTCTCTGTTTTCTTTCATCGCTCACTGTTTCATCCGCTCTGTCCTGCTCTCTCAGAGGCAGAAGTGCACATGGATTACAGCAGATTAGAGAAATGCTACAGGCTGAATCACAGATTATAGCCCACTGCCTCTGTGGCGCGGCCAAAATTCCTCCATATTCTGCCTCATTCCTCGCAATCCTCTTCATCTTTTCAGAGGCTTCTCTGAACTGACAAACTCACTAAACACAGAAAGCACGAGCACAGCCTGGGACAGAGAGAGAATAGAATCAGCTGCAGGAGGGCTGGAGGAAAGATTTTACTCTGAAAGTATCTGTTTCTGTCGTTTGCTTGGCTCACCCCATGCGTGGCACAGTTTGCAGCATGTTCATATTCAGTGGGCTGGTATCTCTTACTGGCTGGGACCCTGCAGTTCATGAACCTGAGAGAGAGGTGAGGCAGGAAGGGGGAGACAGAATGAGAGAGACGAAAAGGCAAAGACAGAAAGTGGGGGAGAGACAGAGGCATGTGTTCAGGTAGTGAATGTACTGTAGATCCGGAGGCCAAACAAGGTACTGCTCTATTAGTTAATAAGTTACCGTGTGCTCTGAGACCATGAAGGGTGTGTGTGCGTGCGTGCGTGCGTGTGAGAGAGAGTGATGGTCATTCTTGAAGGATTTACAGCTCTCTAATCCTCATCACGTTGTCTGAATTTTAGTGTGCCTCATCGTTACTGAGCGTGTGTGTTGTGTGTGTGTGTTTTGTGTGTTTTGTGTGTGTAGGCTATTTAATCAGTAGTAAATCTCTCAATCCCAGCTTACAGGGGAAAAAAACACATCTGGAGATGTTACGAAACCACATTTTATGCATCAAGATGTGCACACACACACAACGAAACAAACACACACACACACACACACTAATTTGAACGTAGCTTCTCGTACAGAGGCCACAGGTGTGTCTGTGTCGGTCAGCTGTTATTTGATTACACATTTAGGCCGACGGCTCATCGTCACACGCACACACGCATCACGCCTCATTCCCGACACACATTCATACGCACACACACACACGCACGCATCCTGTCGTGGTTTGTTGTAATTGTCTAATAATTCTACACAGTGAAGAGAGCAATAAGGAGAGAGTGAAAGGGGTTTACGAATTAGCACAACCCTCACCTAAGAGTCTATAAAACACCGGATTACCAAAACATCAACAACAAAAAAAAGTCTTGCGTAACACAATGACCTGACATTCATATGTTTCAGAGTACAAATCTTTCAAACTGCTCAAATTTTTTGTTAAAAAGCGATTCCTGATATGTATCCTTTGAAAGTAATTATAAACATATTGAGTGAGATCATAAGATAACCTTTATCTGAAATCTTAATCATCTTGTCAGAGGAAGGAAACCTAGCTGAGACTTGTGAGAAAATGAGAAAATGTGATAGAAGCCATCCTTTCTAGATTCAAATAATCTGCTACATGTCTGATTTTATGTTGAATAAGCTTTATTTTATGGCGATAAACCTCAGACATGAGGGTTTTCTGGCATTCTCAGCTGATTTCCCTTCTCGATCACCACCTTTTGAAAAACTGTAATCTGCGAATGACGGTTTGCTGGCCAGAAAGAAATTAAAGAAGTGAGAGTCGTCCTGTTTTACGTTTTTGTAGGTCTGGTTGATGGTACGAGGCGTCTGGGCTTTTTAATGCACAAAACACGTCTGACTTTCAAACACAACCTGCACACACACATTTTTTTTGTATCTTCTTCCTTGCCTACTAACACTAACATTGCAGAATATCAGGAGTCATTAGACATCCTATCACTCTATTATCATAACACAGACTCATAATGACATTTATTAAAGTTCTGCTCACATGTGGACATCTGCATGAGTCCTATTCTAACTCTTACTAATAAATAAAGTAAATGGTTTCACCATCAGGCTTGTGCTCCATCTTTCTCCAAGGTGTTATTCAAAGTGAGAAAACATTTGGTAACATTAGATCATTGTCAAGCCACCATTCCTTTTGTTTTCCCCTGCAGTCCGTGCCAAGTGCTTACTGTTGCGGTATTGTAGGGACCTGAATGTAACAGTCTGATGTCCTCTAATTAGTTATAACAGAACACTGTGTGTGTGTGTGTGTGTGTGTGTGTGTGTGTGTGTGTGTGTGTGTGTGTGTGTGTGTGTGTGTGT
>JBBPCS010005119.1:0-10755 GCA_037974645.1 Hollardia meadi | reverse complement strand
GCAGTTTTAAACTTTCCTGATGACAAGTTTTGTTTGACGTCCTCCATTCTCCCTAGTTTAGACTGAATATTTACCGCGGTCTGCCTGAATGTAACAAATAGCCTGTGTTACAGACTCCAGCACTGAATAGGCCGTAGCACAACACAGCAGCATGTCAGCTAGCCTGAACCTGAGCCAAACCCTAACATGACGTCTAAGTTCTTATCGGGTCGGGTATCCACACTCTACTGTGTACTGACGTCAGTTAAAAAATGTTTGCCCCCCCCCCAGCGCAAATGTCGAACTCCGCCTATGAGCTAACACACTCTACATCAAACAAAATACTGTACTGCAGTAGTAGTAACAGTGTTGGTAGGCTAATACTCACCACCTGTCAGATTGCTTTTCGATGTAGAGCAGTAGTCTGTCTGAAATCTCTCTTCTAATTCCAGGAATCTCTGTGTATCTATGTATCCTTCGCATACCTCAAGAACCGTTTGTCCGATCTACTTCACACTTCGCGGGTGTGTTGCTGGGGATCTGAGGACATGCAGTGTCGGATTTGGTGCAATTTGGACACGCGACACGTTCAATATTAATAAACTTTGAATAAACAAGTGATCGGCGCTCTGTGCAGCAGCGGAGCAAACGGGCACTGCACACAGGTGTTTTCAGATGTATTTCCAGTGTGACCATAAAGATCGTCCCCCGCAAACATGGGCAAGTGGATAATCCAACCGAAGGTTCCGGGGCAAAGTAGCGCGTCAGCTGACATCCATTATTTTTATTTTTATTTTTATTTGACAGAGTGAGAAATAAGAGGTGTGGCGTGAGAGCGTGTGAAGAGTGTCATTTGTGTGAGTCTCACGCTCAGTGGGTGAGAGTTGGCAGCTCTGCTATTAACCTCAACCTCAAAGTGTGGCCAAGCCACCTATTGATAACCGGACTACAGTTACAACAATTCAGTTCACAATGAAAACCAAAAACATTCAATACATGCACATGTTTCTTATGGTTAACAGAGTTAAGTAGTTCTGTGCTTAGCCGTCCTATGCTACGCTGTATGCTAGGCCCAGGTGAACGTTACCAGTCCTTGGAAGGAAAGATGTTCTCTTGTCCAACGATTCTGCCTAGGAGGAGGTGAACGAGGCTGGAAGAGTTACACTTGGAGGAAACCGGTCGCTCCTTCGGTCCTCGTGGATGGGTTAAACGCGGAGGACGAATTCTGCGGCGCCATTAAGCATGTGTGTGTGCCACCTGTATGCATGTGGCTGCTGTAGCGACAATAAAGACGGGTTTGTCCGTCCATGTTTGTTTTAGAGTTAGCAGCTCGGTGCTAACTTCCTTTCTGATTCCTATTGGTTGAATTGTTAGCCTGCAGGTTTTGTTCCTGACTGCTGGCTAAACAGACTTGAGCTTGTTCAGTCCTCAGCAGTCTCTTATGGCTGCCATGAGGAGAAGTTCTGTTGCAGGACACGGGGGAGAAGGAGCTGGAGCTCAGAAGCTCTCAGTCCAGTCCAGAAAAGAGAAAGAAGACAAAGGGCAAGTCGGTTTTGTGTCCTTTGTGCCATCCCAAATCCTACTGACCAATGATAGCTGGAGGCTCAGTCAGTGGGTAGGTTTGGCACTAACGTGTGAAAAACTGGGGGTTGGGGGAGCTAGCTTCAGTGACTCTATTGTTCCCAGAGGCCATGTGGTCTTACAAAGTTGTGGACCCCAACAATAGTTACTAATTATCTGGTGAAAATTGATTTATATTTACTGAATATCCAGGCAAAAATCATTTATATTCATTAAATGTACACTGATATTCTCATTTATAAATGAATATAAATATCAGATAAACAGATCACAATGCATAAAAAGAACAGCAGGGAAACATTAATTTGTGCAACCTTGTCTAAACATGTTTACACAACATTTTTCAAGTGCAAAATGCCAAAATACAACAATACAACAGAGAGAGGGGCTGTAAGACAACAGAGATATAAATTATGCATGTGCACAACAGGGATACAATGTTTAATCTGCTACCAGGGGCACGAACATTCTGCGGGTGTGGCTGGGGTTTGTGGAGGGGTGTTTAAGAGTGGTTGCTCTTTGTTTAAACTCATCCCTTTGCATGTGGTTAACTCTGTGACCTTTGTGGTGTGTGTGCTCAGAAACAAAACTCTGACAACAATCGGACTGAGCTGCAGATACGCCAGCATTCATTTGAAATAACGATAAGTAAGCCAGCTCCAGTAATCCAGTTAAGCTTACTCCGATTACAACCTTAATGCGAGTAAGATAACCAGGTGTTTACATGAGTTGGAAAATTTACAGTATTGCCTTACTGTGGTTTTAATCAACTGTCTGACACTGTCTGATAAGCCTGCTGCCAGGGGATGGGGAGTGTGGAGAGCAGGCTTCAAATTCATGAACAAATCACACTGCATAACATATGGCTGTGGAAGCATACTGCTGAGGCCAGCAGAAATAAATATTTAGTAATTAGTAAGTAATCTGATGGTTGGTCAGTCTGTACGGAGAATCGGAGAAACTGCAAATTATCTCAACAGCAACTCCATAGTGCAATTTAGGACTAGGCTGCAGTCAAATGAATTTGAACCATATGCCTGTTACATTATAGAATTAATTGAAAATGTTATTAATAGTAGTTTAATCAAGAAAGACACCACAAGTAAACAAAAATTCAGATGCCTTATTTAATAAAGAGACTTGGTGTCGACCCTCTTTATTTGATCAATTTTAAGGCATGGAGGCATTCAAAAACATCAGCGATCACCCCTAGAGGGAGCCATAGATGTGACTGCAATGACTGCAGTCAGATCAATCATGAAGGTGGTTTAACCATTCTTCGATGTCATTGGTGACGAAGTTGAAAACAGCTCCCAAACAATGTCTTGCTTACTGCTTAAATATTGTGAATAAATATTTCAGCAGTAAGTGAGACAGTGTGCAGGGGCTCTTCTTATTGTAAAGTTGCACCCTCCTCCCACGCACCTGTCACACATTCAGTGTGAAGATTTTTTTTTCTCAATTCGTATTTGGTGACAAACTTACAATGATAGCCATCTTCCTGTTTGAACCTACTAAAAGTACAAGCACCAGACACAATCACACTACAAACATATCTGTCAATCCATCTATGCATTGAACTCTAACACCTCTCACACCTCTAATAAACCGAGCCTGTGATGTCTGTCATTCTGTTATTTGACCTGCCAGCCTGTGACCAAGCTGGCTGGGATATTGGTTTGGGTTTGTGACAAAGGAAGTGATGTGCAGTGCTGGATCTGCAAGCTTCAGGTAAGGAATCTGAAGGGCTCTGCCCCCATCTAGTGGCTGAAGCATGAACTGCACAGAATGTGAACATGGCTTCTGGCCAAAATGGGAGATAAATCAGATGTCAATTACAAGATCTCATAACTTTTGTGATATATTAGTAATTCATTTCTCAAAATGATGACACTGCAGATTAAAATGGCAAAGTTTTTCTTACAAGTAAACATACTCAATTCCACTGTGTAACCACAGTCTACAAGAGGGTTACTGCATTATTATTATTATTATTATTATTATTATTATTATTATTATTATTATTATTATTATTATTAGACCTTTTTAGACAACATGGGCCATGTCCACCTGGTCTTCCTCGGTTTGACAATTTCCCTTTTGATGAAGATCAGTGACGATTCAAGCCAAACGTCACATGGGAAGATCTTTTATTGAATGACAGTGGTCTATTCCAAACCTCACAGAATATTTTGCTGATGTTGTTGCTTGTTGTAAAGTAAAACCAGTTAATTGGGGATGGCTGGTAGAGGTCATAGCAGGAAACTCACAGGTGTATTACTGATTGCTGCATTCCACAGTAAGGATTGCTATTGTGCATGAAGGTTCACTGTTACTGTGAGACTTACTGGAACTGAGCAGTTGTTACTTTTATGAAGTTCATCTGCACTTTTTCTGCTATGACAAATTAAAATTTCCATTGGAGACAAAAGCCGTGCACCCAAATAAAAAAGCAACTCATTTTGGGGTGAGTAATTAAGGATTTAGTCTCATGAAAATTAAATTGTTTAGTGCAGTGAGGGGCTGCCATACTATTGTCTGTGGTCAGGGAGGCTAATTGTACAGATGGATTAAAAGCTTGTCTTAACTTTGAAGAATGACATTTCCTGTGTTGGCCTGTGTGTTGTGACATTTGTGGTGACATTTGATCCTCAGAGGTTGCTGTTGGTCTAACCACCTCCAGGTTTAAGTCATTTTGTGTTTTATCATTATGCTTTTTGCGTGTCATTTAGTACAGTAGGAATTTAGGTTTGTCATGTAATTTTAGGCCTGAATGTCCTAGAGAAAAAAATGTCTGGTGATGTATTAAGAGAAAGTCTGCACCAGAAGAAGGTTGAGGTGTTGGATGGGTCAAACAAGCACAGAGGCCTGTACTACGAAGCAAAGCTTCAGCATACCCAGGATATCTTTCCCATTATCTGGCTTCACTAACCCTAAAAATTGCAATCGGGCTAAGCGGTCACACGAAGCTGGTTATCAACTCGATAAGTCAACCCAGGCTTTCCCGATGTATCCACAAGCACGTTCGCATGAAAGAGGCGATGTTTTCTGAATATGACCAATCACAATCATGACAAGTCTGCTGGCAGCAGATTTTACAAACAAAGGGCATACTATAGTAGGCTATTAGACAAATATAAAGAAGTAAAACATGTAGCCTAAAATTACAATGAAGGAGGCCACCAGGCATAAATAAGTTAGAATTAGTTTAAATGGTCTGATTAAGTGACTTCTTTACTTTGATATTTTGAGAGTCAACAAAGTATTATAGTTTTCGGAAAGATTTTTGGAGAAAAATGTCTCGCAGACCTCCTAAAGCCCAGCAAGCTAACGTCAGTGACTCGGAGGCTACTAGCAAAAACACTGTGGACGCTAACATGCTACAGGCATTCCGAGAGATAGTCAAAGTTATTCAAGAAGAGAACAAAGGCCTACGAGAAGAGATCAAACGAGCCATCTCTCCGATTAAAATTGGCCTAGATGAATGTAGTGACAAACTGTGGGAACACGAAGAAGGGCTGAATAATCTGGATGTCCACTTGGAGGCCATGGAGACGCGATATGCACAGTTGAGCAGTGACTATACAAAGTTACAGGTGAAAACTGATGATCTGGAAAATAGGGGAAGGTGATCCAACTTACGAATCATAGGTAATCATAGGAGTACCTGAGGGTCTGGAAAAGGGAAATCCTACACAATCATCGCTGAGCTCTTATACAACATACTTGGGGGTCCTAAGGCTTGGAGGTGCCCCCGATCCTGGATAGAGCTCATCGTGCTGTGCTGTGGTGCAGGTGCCTCGGGAGGGGGACCGACCGACCGTCCTTTGAGTTCACTACTTCCAGGAGAAGGAGCGGATTCAGCGTCTGGCCAGGCAGAAGGGACGGTTGGAGTTCCAAGGAAAGCAGATCCTCATCTTCCCAGATTACAGCGTTGACTTATGTAGACGCAGAGCAGCATTCAACGAGGTGAAAGGTCTCCTCTGGAAAGAAGAGGGGGTCCAGTATGGTTTTCAACTGGGCAGGTAAAGATGTTTGAAAACCCAAAGACAGCGAAGGACTTCATCATGACCAAGATCCGACTGGCCCCAGTTTAAGGGGCTGGAGGGTGAAACGAGATGTAACGTTACTGTATAATAACCTGACTAATGTTATCAATCCCCCCAGCAGACTTTTGTGTGACTCTGTTATAGCCTAACCAACTATTTGGTGAGTTTGCAAGTTTTGTTCTGTCATTACAGTTACAGTATAGCTGTCAACATAGGCTGACTAAAAGTTAGGCTGTTTGGTCAAACAACGATCCATTTGACTGGATTTAACTGTGGGGGGAAGTTTTAATCTTTATAACTTATGCATGCCTTTGATTTCGTTCACGTTCTAAAAGGCAGTTCTTCTGTGTTATTGATTACGTGCTTATGAAACTGAAACTTTCTGTGGCCGTTCGTTTATATGGCCTCTACACAGCAAGCGGTGTATTTCCTTTGATAACAAACCAAGGCACTGGGGTTAAAGGGCAGGTCCCAATGAGGTGCGCTGGTCTTCTTTCGCCAGGCGGTCTGGGTGGGCAATGTTCACATCAGCATTGCACAACTGTCTTGAATTATGGTCGACTCCGCCAGCGCAGGCTGTTACGGTGATCGAGACGAGCGCCCTCTTGTATGTCATGAAGGTCATTATAAAGTAAATTTGTTTGTTTGTTTTTTCTCTCTCTTGTTGACTCTCTTTATCAGTGAATGGAATCACTGATTGAATATACGGACTATAGTTCAGAAAACTTTCTTATTAAAGGGACGATGGTTGAGATTAGTAGTGTGTTGTGATCTCAGGAAAAGATCACAACACACTACTAATGAGGGAATCTTGTGTTTTTTCTTTAGAGGATGATACTGAGGATAATGGGAGGGGTGTGGTTAATGTTTTTGCTTTTTTCTGTTTATGTCTTTATCTTTACTTACTTTGTCTTACTTTACTTTAAATGTATTAAGGTTGACTATATTTACACAGTTAATTCAATTGTGTCACAAAATGTATAAATATATTCTTCATATTTCCCCCTTCTATAAATTATGATGGTGATACCCACACCCTCAACTTCAGAAATTAATGGTTGCCATATTAACTTTATCAGCTGGAATGTTAGGGGACTTAACCACCCAATCAAACGTAACAAAGTACTCTCCCATCTTTTACATCTCAAAGTAAATATCACGTTTCTTCAAGAAACGCACCTGAAAAATATAGACAACCCTAAAATTAAGAAACATTGGGTTGGACAAATGCTCCACTCTAAATTCAATAGTAAGGCTAGGGGTACTGCAATCCTTATTCATAAATCTACTTCATTTATTGTTTCTGATGTAACAGCTGACCCAAATGGTCGTTATGTAGTTGTGATTGGCTCATTATTTAACACTCCTTTAATTTTAGCAAATGTGTACGCCCCTAATTGGGATGATAGTCATTTTTTCAGAAATTTTCTTCACTCTTTGTCTGGTATTGATACTAACCAATTGATACTTGGGGGAGATATAAATACTATTATTGATACTAGCTTATTGATTACTTCTTTGATGATAAAAAGCTGCTGTCCATTGTCAAAGCATGCACATATAATAGTAATGTAATATCCGATCATAGTCCTTTGGTTTTAGAGCTCAGCTTCCCAAATCAACATTCAGTTTATTCATGGCGGCTCAACCCTCTCTTACTTTCTGATGAAGGATTTATCCAGTACAATATCCCACAGACCCATTTCTTCCGTTATTTACAAATTCGAAATTTCATGCATAGCAGATATCCCCAGCTGAAACAACTTTAGATAAAATTCTCGACATAAACATACATCACAGAGGAGTAATCAATGTGATATATACTATATTATCGACTTTGCATTATCCCTCTCTTTCCACTATTAGATCACAGTGGGAAGATGATTTGGCATCTGAAATAACAGACCACAATTGGCGGTCCATTCTTCAAAAAGAACATTCTTCCTCAATTTGTGCCAGACATGGGCTCCTACAATTCAAGGTCTTACACCGCCTTCATCTATCCAAGGAAGATTTATCCAGGGGCATATCCCTTATGCAACAGATGTAAGACAGTAACAGGGTCCCTCATTCATACTTTTTGGACTTGTCTGAATCTTCATAATCATTGGACATCTATATTTGATACATTTTCAGACGCTTATGGAGTCAAATTTACAGCTCCTCCTCTCCTTTGATTGCAATTTTTGGAGTAGTACCAGAGGACACGCTCCTTCCCAGACATTACTCAAATGCTATTGCTTTTGCTTCCTTAATTGCTAGACGTCTTATACTTATGAAGTGGAAGCGGGAGGCCTCTCCCACACATGTCCAGTGGGCTGGAGAACTTATGGGGTTTCTACACATGGAGAAAATAAAGTGTACGTTGGGTGGCTCAACAGGTAAATTTTATAAGACATGGTAACCATTTCTGACATATATGAAAACGCTAAAACTGTGTTCTCTTCCCTAACTGATTTTTATTCAAACCAAATTACAATGTAGATTGGCTATAGACAACTATGACTAATACATCTATTTGTTTGTATGAATGTATATGTATTTATGTTTACATTACATCTCTTTTGCTGTTTGTTTACGTACATTTAAAATATGTATACGTGTATGTATTGTATATGTATGTATGTACTGTATGTGTATGCATGTATGTGTGTCTGTATATATGTATGTATATACATATGTATATTAGTTATTATTTATTATTGTTTTTTCTATACTGTGTTTAATGTGATAGTTCTCCTTTTTTTTCTAGTTTTGTATAATTTATTTTTCTGTTTCTCTGGGGGGCATAAAAATGGACAACATACAAACCTTTTTCATTATGGTATTTCACACTGGATGTATACAAAGTTGTTATGCTGTTGAAAAAAGGAAAATAAAATTGTAAAAAAAAAAAAATTACAATGAAAACGTAATTCAAGGCGCTTTCATATCTTACAAGTGCAACAAGTACAATGCTTTAGTGATTCCATCAGTGTCTGTCAGTATGCTATACAAAAGCACAATAATGATTTTCAAAGGGAAGAAATTTAAATTTTAAATGAAGAAGACAGGATGAGACCCTCCAACACAGAAGTGCACCACACATGATCCACGCAGCGAGCTCCAGGATGTTCTATGAATGATGATGACATTTTCCAGAGAATTGATTGGTCAGTGGGCGGTCCTTTTATACTTGTTTATCTCTTATCTGGAACATAACCTTCTCTGGAGCAGGTTAGCTGTGCAGCATAAGTTACCATGGCGACATACCCCGGTAAGAAGTGAACCCAGAGTTAATCCTGAACTTACCTCGCTAACCACAGATCCTGCTTTGTAGTACAGGCCTCTGGACTTTGACCTAGGAGACTGGGGCCTGTACTATGAAGGGAGTTTAACATACCCAGGATATCTTTCTGTTATCTGGCTTCACTAGCCCTAACAATCGCAGTCTCGCTAAGTGGTCACGCGAAGCTGGTTATCAACTCGATAAGTGAACCCAGGATTTCCCAAAGTATCCATGAATAAGTTCACATTAAAGAGGCAGAGTTTGCTGCATATAACCAATCACAAACATGACAAGTCTGCTGGCAGCAGAGCGACACAGCAGAGCAAACTATATTAGACAAATACAAAGAAGTTAAACAGCTAAAATCTAGGATAAAAGTAACACAGCTGCAGCTGCTAACAGGAAGCACAGCTGGTAAAAAAAAAAAAAAAGACTTGCAGACTGTGAATGAGTAAATGAATAAGCTTATGATATCACCATCCTATCATTAGAGCACGAGTAGATCTATATTAACATTTGTGTATATTTTCTATTAAATGAATTAATTTCTTAGATGTATTCTTATGCTGTGTATTTTACAGTTTTGGCCCTTGCACTTTCAGCTGCAATGCGGCAGAGTCAAATGGATTTGGGAGCAAATAAAAGATATAAAAACGTAGGTCAAAGTGGCGCTTTCATATCTTATAAGTGCAACAAGTATAAGGCTTTAGTGCTACGATCAGTGTCTGTTAGGATGATATTGGTAAGTTATACGAAAGCACAAGGAAGTGACTATGACAAGGAAGAAATTTAAATGAAGACAGGAGGGGGCTCTCCTACACCTCTCATGATCCATGCACCGAGCTCCGGGATCTTCTATGAATGATAATGACGTTTTCCAGAAAATTGATTGGTCAGTGGGCGGTCCTTTTATATGCGTTTATCTCTTATCTGGAAAGTAACCTGTTCCAGAGCAGGTTAGCTGTGCAGCATAAGTTACCATGGCGATGTACCCCGGTAAGAAGTGAACTAGTTTCGTAACACTGAAAACCCAGAGTTAACCCTGAAGTTACCTCGCTAACCACAAATCCTGCTTCGTAGTACAGGCCTCTGGATTTGTGTACTGTGTGAAACTGAAATTAAACATTGACTAATTTTGAATTAGGTCTGTTAGTTGACTTACACGTTTTTAACTGTACGTTACTTAAATGATCTTATCTTAACCCAAACCATGGTCTTTATTTCTTAAATCTATCCAAGTAGTTATTTTGCATAAACCTAATCAAGTCGTTTTGATGCCTAAATCTAACACTGGTGACTGTAGGTCACGTGACTAACATAACAAAGGTTACTTGATGAAAGTCACCTGACTTTGTCCTTCCTGTATGTCTAGAACTCAAAATTCAGATGGTGTTAAATGACATGCGAAAAGCTAACGCGAAATGTCATTGCCCTCCTGTTCAACCTGACACGACTTATTCATCTGTGCTGGTTGTGTATTTTGCTGGAGGTACTTTTCTTTGTTGTTTCAATGAAGAGGTATGATTGCCTGCAATCAGTGCCACTCCTCTCTGCTTCACATCTCTCTTGGAAATAATTGTTATATCACATAGAAACAAAGAGTCCATTTGAACGAGCCACTCCTTTTTTTCCTCTTCAGTAAAAACTAGTTCCAGTGGGAAAAAAAAAAATCAAGGTTCTCTCCAGGCGCATATGTGCACAACATACAACACCTTAATTTACATAATAAAGAACTCCATAACAAAACCTTTAACAGGAAAAAACATGGGGGAATCTCAGGAAAAGAAAAAGAGGACAACATATTGTCACGGCTTGTGCCAGAAACACCAGGAACAGAGGGATTTGGACCCAAGTGCAGAGACCACAGGCAATGCAGGT
>JBBPCS010005118.1:0-10756 GCA_037974645.1 Hollardia meadi | reverse complement strand
ACACTGTTTTAAGTTAAATACTGTACATTCAGTCTTGTGTTCCTGCATTACTGACATTACTTGCTTGTTACCCCCCCACCCCCAAAAAAAGTGCGCCCCCCCCCAAAAAAAATTTAACAAGCCCTGAATGGATTCTTCTCCCCTGGGTATGGTGGCAGGTCAGGTTTGGGGCCTTGCCATGTCTCACTCGTTTTGAGTTCCCCTTTTTCTTTTGCCTCTTCTGTTTGTGCATTCACTATTTTCCTCATCTCCTTAATGGTTTGTCGATAGTTGGTGCCTTCTTGTGTGAACCATGCCAGCACCTCTTTTTCTTTTTGTCTTTTTCCTATTCTCTTATCACTAGTGTCTGAGGCTTTGTGATGTTTGATGTTGGCTTCAACCTCCTCACAGCAGGCCATGTCAAAGGTGCCATCAACCGGCCACTGCTGGCCTGTGGACGTCCTTTTGTGCCATCTCTTCATACACTTCAGGATTTGCTGTTTCTTTTCTGGATGCCTTTTAATTATTAGGTCAACGGGAGTTGCAGCTTTCCCTGCCCCCTTTTCCCCCCTTTTTCCTGCTCCTGCTCCCATATGGCTATACTCTACCCAAGTTAGTTGTGATTCACCAATTTCTAATTTTTCTTTTCCTTTTCGATCTGTTTTCCCAATTTTGAATTATTTGTCCCACAGTAATAGAGGTTTATTGTCTTGTGACAGATTAGAGTTTAATTTGGATAACTTTACTTTTTTCACTAACCTACAGCTACTATTGGTGCTTTCTTTCTCTTGTACTTCCCACTCTACTGTTCTGGGAACTATAGTGATATCGAGTCTGGGGTTTGTTGACTTTTTCCTTTGGTTGATTCACTTTTCTTTGGCATCCAGTGGTGCAAGTGAGAGAGATGCAGTCCTCTCAGGGGTACGGCAGAGATATGTCAGCACTGGTTTTACAGTAGTTACAGTCCACAATTGCTGCTATAAATATCCCCACTGAATTTCTGGGAATTCTGTCTCCACCTGAATCAAATTTACCCACTTTGTTTTCTGCCACAGCTTAAGATTAATCAATTTGTTATCTTGGAAGTGTTCTTTGTCACTTTTATCTTTCAATATATTTTCCAGCCAAAAGTGTGTTTTAACAGCGTGTGTCTCTCTATACTTTCCATGAAGTGAATTTTTGTGGGATATATTAAACAACAACAACAAACCTATAGCTATGACAATCCCAAATAAACCTGTTAACATCATTAGAATTTATGCAGTTCAAAAGGAAATCGCTTCCCAAGCAATTAAGGGCTTGTCAGAATTTGCCTTCAGGCTCCTAAATTCTAACCTCTAAATTGTTTCACTCTTAAATGTTCAGTAGAAAAGAATCCAAGATCTCATTGAAGAAATGCACGTGGTTTTGGGGAACACTTTGGGCCTTTTTAGCTAAAGTTAATGTTCCTGAGCAATGGCAATTTGTTTTCAGTCCTTACTGTACTTTGAACTGTGTTATAGTGTAAGTGTTGTTGGGGTTTTTTATATGCACACTGTTAGACACTCAGAAGCAGTTAATCATTTTTTGTCACATATTTCCTCTGTAAACCTCAAATTACATCGTGGAATAACTCTCACAAACAATAATAATAGAAAATATATACAAGATGCAAAGCCTCATTTGGTACTTTTCCAAAATCAAATATTAACAGATTTGAATATTTCCTACATGTTGCTAGAGGTAACCATGTTTACACACAGCTGGCGCCCATAGTGATGTAAACCTTGACCGCAAGGTGCTTAGCGACCAAGCGAAGGCCCTGGGGTTATGACACTAAATACTTTTGCTATTATTACCCTGTGCAGTCATTCCGTAAGACTAAAAAAGACATTGTGGCCCACTTTCAACAAGCTTGGACAAACGCTCTTCGAGAATAGATTCAAATGTTTCCACGAAAGAACAACAGCCCGCAGCTGTCATATTATATACTGACCATTAGTGTGTGCTCGTTTTGTCTCACAGTCCCAAAGGAAAGAGCATACAGGGATAGCAGAGAGCTACAGGTACTATGTTACATAATAGCATATTTTCTTCCAAACCTCTTTCCATTACTCTGCAGTTGGTGGTCAGACACAGTAAGACAGACCTGCGCTGCATAGCCTACTGCTACTCCAGCTTTTCTGTTAAATGTTTTTCTCCCAGATGTCCCTTTTTCTGCAGACACACACATGTTGTCCAGCTCCAACAATCAAATCGCACATACAGTACAGGTCTCCACACATCAAATGTCATGGAAGTCCATTTGTCGCTTATGTCCTTGCATAATTTATTGGCGTCTGAGCGTTCATCGTTATCAGAGTAATTTATCTCTCTTTGGTTTCCCCTTAGGGCTGGCAATAAATGTTTATTATTTTTCATGATATCATCACAGTCTCTGCACTCTGACCATGGCTCACTCCCAAAATCACATCCACAGATCAAAAACAAATGAACTTGTGAGCAAACAGAGGCAGGAACACAAAGCAGTTCTTGTTCTCCACTGGACCGTGCATCACTATGAATGTCATTTAACTGACACTCCGGGGGATAAAAGTCGAGCCTCTCCCTCTAGAGCTCTGGGTGCATGAGTCACTCATGTCAGCTGACATTAAATACAGTTAAGCCAATAGCAGCAGTTTAGGTTCAGCTATAACGTGATGTTCTTTTAGTGTCTGATTTCAAGGCCTGCAGCTCTCTTTGCGACGGCATTGTCAGACTGCGTGCAGCATGCTAACAGTCACGTCCTTTGACTTGAACAGGGGTTAATTAACTGACATGATGTCACTCGCATTTGCCAGTTTTTGTTGCTAGCCCAATCTATCACACGGGAAAAAGGAAAGAGGCCTTCTACCACCTGGCCTCAGCAAAGGAGCAATTTAAGCACTTTGTTTTAAACATTTTTCAAATTTACCTGTTGTCTTAGCTTTACAATCGTACCAGAATTGAATCCAAAGTGCCCGTGCTGTTTCCTTCATGTCCTCAGCTGCTGTCCTGTTTCCTTTAAGCATCTTATCTTCCACAACAAAGTAGCAACATCAAGTCAAAGAGATATTAGGCGTTTCTGTGCTAGGGGTGTTGAGCTGATGCATGCTCCCTGTCTCGCTGCTCACTCAGGTGGGAGTAGGTAATTAGAGAGCAGGTCCTGTTGGTCTAGATCTCCAGGGAAACAGCTGCCATCTATCCCTGGTTCCCATGGATCAGCTTGAAGCTGAGGTGTGTACAGACTCTACCACTCTGTTCTGGACAGATACCCTTCACTGAGCAACTCGAGGCTTCCTTCTTTCCTGCTACATGAGGTATCACCAATCACTGTCACGAATTCCGACAATATGAGAATGAGACGTAAAGGATGAGCCCATCATCATAACTTTCATGTCCATCACTTTTCCCTATTTCAGGACATATAAAAAAATGGCATGTAAAAAAGCTTCCCTTCTTTACGCCCTGATCTTATTACTGCTACTGATTTAAGGATTGATGTTTAAATAAAGGACATTTTGAGAAAAGGAGGGGACATGGGAGAGAAATTGAGATGTGTTCTAATCTTGTCATGAACTCTCCAGACTGTAAATCAGAAGAATAAATGATGTACATGGAGAAAGAGCTCTTCATCATGATGGACGTGCAAGCCCTGCGGCTGCAACTGGACGGGGAAGCAGAAACAGGACCAGGCCCCCTCTGTTTTCATATGATTCAGATCAGCTTGTTTTGGCTGACCCATACAGTTCAGTTGGAGTCCAACACCTAAGTAAACATAATCGTATGTTTTATTAAATACAAATAAAGGGACAGAAAATATAATTTTTATAATTACTTTGATTTCTCTTCTACAGAGACAGATGATTGATGAGGTTGCTGGACTTGAGTGACCAAACAGTGGTGGTCTGATTTATTCAAAGTCATGTGTTTGAGTAAGAGCAGCCAGAAAAATGAAATCTTGACATATCCAACACAATAACCAAAACCAACCTTGTCTTTATGCTTTCACTTCGAGAATCCGTACAGACATTATCTTAAAATGTATCTGCCTGGAAAAATAATTGTGTGTCTGATATTGTTTCTCCACAAAAAGGTGAAATGACCTTGTTAAAAATTCTTAAAATTGCATCTACTTCCTCTCCATCCAGTCTCTGAATATGCAAGTTTCGCAATGGGCCACGATTGGCTTCCAAGCTCGAGCTGTCACAAAATCATGCTTGTAAGACTTAAATTCAGATTTAAGGCAGAACGGAGAAACTTTCCTTCCTGCAGCAGATAAATGTGAAGGAGCGTCGGACTCTGCACATAGTGTACATCGCGTGAAGTAACTTTAATCTAAGGCCTAAGATGAGGGGTTTGCCAGTAAGTGACATCAAATGTAACGGTTAATTCCTGTGCTGTCCTGAATCTAGCAAACTTGGAATGTGTTGGATTGGACACTATCCGCTATCTGAAGGCTGACTCCATAGACGGACTGCATACCAGACATCAAAGGCAACTGTCATGGAAGGGCATGAGCCAATGAGAACTCTGTAAGCTGATCTCATATGCGGGACACTTTGAAATGTTACAATGTACAGTATGCAGCTAAGATGTTCAAACAGGTAAACAACTAGGCCCAGCAGCAGGTAGGGATTACAGCTCTGAAATCCTTCATCGATGAGATGAAAGACAAAACTGAGGGTGCCGTAAACACCCAGTTACATAACCCTCCCGTTTGACTTGAAGAGGGGGGAAACACAGGGGTCAATTTCACAGACACTCGGTTCACCTTTCGCACTTCGACACTGCTGAGTGTTTCCGCCCATTTGTGCCCCTTTTCCTGTCCTCCACGTCCCTTCGCTGCCATCAAGCCAAACACCATCCAAGCCCTTTGTCTTAACCCCTGTCTCCTTTGAACATGAGTCTGGAAGCCTTTATTTATCTTACTCATTATTTTTCTTTCCCTCTCCTCACAGCTAATCTTGCTCCTTCCCATTCCCTGGCCCTCTTCCTCTCTCCCTCGCTCTCTTGTCATGGCATTGGCCTGTGACACGTGTGGGAAACTTTTGCGGGGCCCCTGCTTCGAAAAGGACACTGATATACTGAGAGTGCTGGGTGAAGGGGCTATTTTGGGAACTTGTAAATATGAGAACTTCCTTTCCTAAAGTGTATCTGTATCCCAGAGGATTATTAACAACAAGAAGTAATACAGAGGCAAAAAATGCAGCACGTACATTATCATTTCTAGCACAGCTTCTTCTGTTCTCTCTTTTTGTTGTTTGAGTATATGATAAGACTGAGCTCCAGAATATTTACCAACCTTGTTTTTTATGAACCCTCTCAGAAACACAGATCTATGAGTTTAAGAGACAGTGAATGTGGCTCTTTATTACAATCTGCCTTCATCAGCAATTGTTTTTCTGTGTCCTTAACCTTCAGTTCTAAGGACGCCCAAACCCTCTCCCTTTTGGAAGTGGGGAGACCAGGCAAGGAGCAAAACAGGGAGGAGACGTTACCGAACTGGAACTTCAGAGGAGGAAGCTCAGATTGCGATAACGGAGATCTGCAGTCTGCTGCCAGCCTCCTGCAAACAGATCAGGTTGGATTGAAGGGACTCTGAGCTGCTATTCTTTCTCCAGTTAATGGAAGATGGAGAGTGATTTTCTTGCACTGCACTGCAAGTCATACTAGATATAAAGGCTTGGTTTAGGTAATAATAAGGGCTTAAACTATTAGTCAGAATCCCCAGGTCACTAATCTCCACAAGGAAATTGCTCCATAGTTAAAATTATCCTCAGCTACAATGAGAAGAGCTGAACTACAGCCATGACCTGTTCAGAAAATTTCACTGAGCATTAAAAATGGATGGCAACTGTTTCAACGCTTACAGAATGATTAAAGATAATTAATAGGAGATATATTAGTGATATAATGATGATGTGTCTCATTTTCTTTCTCTGTTTCACATGACAAACACACTCTCACACTTACACACACTGCGATGCACACAGTCAAGCAGTCTTGAATAATTAAGACGGTGCTTAATATTTAACTGCCTCCCCTTATGGCCCCTCCAAGAGCTTCATCACGTGTGACCGAAATGGCCAAGGTCGTACACACTTTATTCTGCCTCGAATTCTGCATAATAGCTTTGGAGAAGATGCTATGGAGGTGGTCAATGCTGGCAGGACAGGGCTGACGTTTTGTCTACATGTTATGTGTGTGCAACCCACAACCGGGAGATTTAAAAAGCAACTAGCAGCAGTGAACAGCCAACTCAAAGAAGAACTGAAAATTGGGGAGACAACGTGAGGTCCGGGAGCCCCTTACACTGCGAGCAGATGATGAGATCAGCTGCCAGATAACAGGGACAGTAGCCTAATTAATTGTTATTGCCTTATTATTCCATTGTTTCAAAAGTGCTGGCTACGTTAAACGTCACTAGACGCAGATGCTGTCTAAAATCACACACTGCCATCATTTTAATTATAATAAAACAAAGATGACATAAGGAAGAGTCTTTGTGGCAGTATTGCACAGTCACAAGACTCTGATCCTCCTTCAAAACACTTGTCTTATCTGGTATCAGGTCTTCTGCTGACATCATGGTTGAAGGAGCCAGTGTCAAACAACACCGATACAGAGCTCGAACCTACACTCTTCAAAGAAGACCGTGCTGGAGCTTCAAATATAGGAACAGATCCTAGGAGATGTTACACAACCGCACCTGTTGCTTGAGGCAACAAGACATGTGTGACCAATTCCACTGAAACACAGAGTAACCATGACTTAATAACACTGCTGCTCCACAGAGTGTGAGTTTACATCTGAACAATGGATGTTTAAACAGAAACAATGTTTACTGTTTTATGCAGTGATCTAACACAGGGGGAACAATGATGGGTCCAATGAACTCATCCTTAGACTTGCCAAAATCAGAACATGAAGTCCTGACCTCTCTACTCCCACTATATGATATCATTGTAATGAAGTGGTGCCACCTAGTGATGCATATTGGTATGCACGAGAAGAATCAATACCTCAATCCTTCTAAACCAATTAGAGTGAAAGAAATTAACACTAGAGCATTTTAAATATGTGTTGCCGAAGTACCTTTGAGCAACGAATGGAATCCTTACGAAATCCGTGATGGAAAAAGAGATTTTTAACCCCTATAGGATCTACACTGTATCACATTAAATGTGTTTTTGTTTGGTGTTGAACACAGTACACTGTTGTTGTTGTTGTTGTTGTTGTTGTTGTTATAGGCTATGTTGCTTACAATATGAACATGGCAGCACAAGCAAAAGAAGAGCTCATGCGATCTAAAAAATACTCCACAACTTTTTGATTTAAAAATCAGTGGCTCAAGTTCATAATGTCAGAAAAAAAAATCCTAACCTATTTATGAACAAAGACAACAATGTGGATGAACTAAGGAATGTAAATAAAGCAAAAGAAAGTAAGAAACATAGTAAGGGATCGTCTGAAGGTTTGAAAACACACTGAAATTGTTTATCTTTTCTTCTTGATTACATTGTTACAGTGACTTCCTTTTCTATCCTCACAACCACTTTGTCTTTGTCCCATCATCCTGCGGGGATTCTGGGAAAGCTATGACATCACCATAGGCTACTCAGTGAACCTCTCTCAGTCACACGGGGCCCAACATGGGAGCGGATGAGTGATAGGCATTTCCTGTCTGTCTAAACCAACAAATTACAAAGTTTAAATAATATCAGATGTGGCAAAACAGTTCACACATGGGTCCGGGTTCAAAAATGTTCTCACGGTAATGTTATTTATTTTAGAGGTTATACATAAACAAATAAATGTTATTTGTACCTCATTTCATTCAATGAATGAAGTTTTGCTGTATCCATCTGGTAGCTGCTTAAGGGTAGGCTACAGCAACACCAGAGCTGGTCCAAATCTTTCTGATAATATTAAGCAGCTTTAAGTGACATATACAGCCAGGTCACGAAGAAAAAGAAAGAATCTTTCTTACCCTCTGTGCTGCTGTTAAACTTCTTTTCTTTGTTGGAAAGATGCAAATTGCACAAACCAAAGTGAATGCACAGGTTTGACTGGTTATTTCCCATGTTGTTTCCCATAGCCTTCAAAACTGTGAACGTTTACTAAAAAGAGGGTTTGCTCTTGTGGTCTCGTCTCTTCTGGTCGGTGGTCTCGTTTTGTGTCGTTTTAATAACGAGACAAAATCCCGCCTGAAATTTGAAGACGTAAACATGAGCACGTGGCTGTTGTTATCGCTGTTTTCCGTCCAATAAAATACAACCTGGGAGGGGAAGGACGTTTGGCACGTGCGTGTGTGTGTGTGCGTGCGTGCGTGCGTGTGTGTGTGTGTGTGCATGATGGTGTCCTTGAGACGGTAGCCAGTCTACTTTCATTTGCTCAGTCATTTAGTTCAACCAAATAAGCTCAAATAAATAGATTGAATAGATTTATTATCTGTTCTAAATATAATAATATATGTTCTAAATTCAACATCTTATGTTTGCTCGCACCATATTAAGTTTCTTTTCTCAACTTAACTTTTTTTTACTGAATACGTTTTAACTTGTCACAGGTGTAAGTAATAAAGTTAATGATGGAGGTCCTGCTATAAGTATGTAAATGCTAAGTGGCAACACCACACATGAAAATGCTTAATTTTAATAAGTAAAACTACATCAGCCACATGTACTTAAAGTATAAAAGTTTTTTGTTTTTTTTAAAAGAGCTCATTATGAGGTATAGCCTCATCAGTATTATCGTTGATTTGTTGTAAGCAACATTTGAATGTAGCTGATCAAGAGGGGAGTTACTTTGAACTGTGTGGTGTTTGGTGGTTTAATCAATAATAATGTATCATATTTTATAAATTCACATGTTGTATGCACGTAAAAGTAACTGGTAAATATAGCTCTCAAATAATTGTAGCCTAGTGAAATATATATTACTGTCTGAGATTTAGTGGCGTGTGAGTATTGAGTATGTTGTGCCTGCTGACTGTCACACTGTAACACTGATGCTTTAATTACTGAGACTGGTCAAAAAATGTCTGCTGTAAAAAAAATTGAATTTAGTTGGATTGCAAACAAATTTTAAGCTGAATTATTGTTTAATTATTTCCTCTGATTTTAAACTTAATGCATCAATATTTCAGTTAAATCACTGTTAATAATCAACTTAATATCCATGTGTCAATGAACATAGATTACTCAAGCGGTCACATTTCCCTCTAAAATGCTGGTTGTAGCCATTACATCAGCAGTGTTACTCATTAACAAGATGGTCAAAAGTCAACAGTTTGAACCAGAGTCACCAGAGTTTGACCAATAGTTGTCCAGCCTCTCTTGAATTCCACCTGAGCTCAGCAGTTTTCAACTATTGGACAAGGGTATTTGTCGGATTGGTTTAAATTTAAGCTGTTGTGGAAACACGCACAGGGAGCATTAGGGTCAGGTTAATCCAACATCCTCTGGTCACCACTCATGTCTGCCTTCGACTGTTTCTACACCCACGCTGATCATTTCACAACCTCTTCCATGTCAACAGAGACTTTCACAATTGGATTATACTCGACTTTCTGATCACATGGGATGGTAAAAATCAATATGAAGCACTGATTGTGTCATCAAACTGTAAAGCTGTGTTGCTGCCTGAGTGAAACAGAATCCCTCTAAATGCCAAAGGAAACTGTTTTGAAGTCCCATTACAGATTAGTTTTTTTTTATAGGTAACACATAATATCATCCATAAGATGGCGCTGACAACCAAAGAAACTGGAAGAAGACATTAGAGATCTTATGTATTTTGCAAAGGTCGCTACAGCAAACCTTCACCAGTTGTTTAAATTACCATAAAACAAACAGGTTAACGAATGATTTGTCTGATACACTTAACTTGGAGTTAAATTATTAAAGTTAAACTTAATAATTTTAGAAATTTGTCACCACGTTATAACACCACGCTACGGTAAAAACTGAACGTCAGTGGAAAAAACAGTGTTCTTCATTTTCACTCAAGAACATTGCTATGTCAGATGTTTAAAGTAAAAGTACAGATGTGTGGCTTTACAGGAAAATATGCAGTACTGACAATACACACATGTTTGTCTGGAGAGCTGGGAGAGCTGTTGCATGTGGCTGAGCCTGGAGCTTGTTCATCGCTGATACAAAACACCCTTCCTCTCATTAAATGAATCACGTGAGCCCCCCGTCACTACTTCAGTCAATAATGCACTTTATCTTCACTCGACAGAAAGGTTTCAACGTTTTTGTCTAAAACTCCACCAAAACCTTTTATCAAAAAATGATAGAAATCTGATTATTAATGATCTTTTGGCAGCTTTTTTCCCCCATCAGAACAGCCACAGTAATGTACCACACCATCACACGACCATGGGTGATCATTCTGCTGCAGCAGATCATGGGATCTGTTGCAGCCTGTAGGAAAGTCTTTGTATCCATGTGACGCGACTGAAAAGGGCCAAAAGTTTGGATTTAGGATGTCCCATGCTTGCTTTTGCCCCGGGCCCTGAAATCTCTGACGCAGGGTTTGTGTTTCTAGTATTACTACGTTACTTTAGCACTGAAGAGGAGAAGATTACTGATCCTTGCAAAGTGCCAGTTCTTAAAATTTAAAAAAAATATGCTGATGTTTCACAGTTTTAGCTGCACACATGTGCCGGCCTTATGTGATTTATGTCTGCTCATATGCATTTGTGTGTGTGTGTGTGTGTGTGTGTGTGTGTGTGTGTGTGTGTGTGTGTGTGTGTGTGTGTGTGTGTGTG
>JBBPCS010005117.1:0-10756 GCA_037974645.1 Hollardia meadi | reverse complement strand
TAGATAGATAGATAGATAGATAGATAGATAGATAGATAGATAGATAGATAGATAGATAGATAGATAGATAGACACTTGCATATAAAAAATACAATGAAACTGTTTGGCAGCAGTCCCAATCATAAAAAATTGAGGCCACTGAATATAAGTGCAGTAGTGCTTTTGTGCAATCTTTATCCCCTTCATCTAAGAGAAAACATAAAAAATAACCAAAAAAAAGTTAACAAACTTGTGTGTAATGAAAACTTGCACAGATCAGACAAGGCTGTAAACTACCCATACTTCATTTAGGATAGAAAACCCACACATCGACTTATCTGTCTCACAATGACATCTGACAGGTCAAGAGCTGTTTGCCTCCCACATAAAAACTGCAATGAATGAGAAGTACTGTATGGACACTGCTCCCAACAGTAACATAGTTTGGCATTCAAATTTTACAGTCAGTGATGATACAAGGTTTGTCTGTTGATGTGATCAGGTGATGTTTTTATTACTGTACATGTCATACTACATACTACATGTACATGTCACAGTAATAAAGGCACAATTGCAAATATTATGATAGGCCTACACTGCCCCAAACAATGCAATTAAAAGGTCTTTGTGAACTGAACCTACAGTTTTCCTGCTGTTGTTCCACCAGCAATATGTTTCTCCAGTACCAAACACACTGCTGCACTATGCTGTTGGTCCAGGGCTGTTCATACTTATTGTTTGAGTGGGAAAGAGACTGCAGGTTGATGTGGCTGCTGGAACACTCTCTCTGTTATCAATACCTACTATAGAGGCCACACATTGCTTTTCAAGTGCTGTGGACGGTTCAAATAGGCAGTCAGTGATTCTGCAGTTGCTTTTTTTACCCATCACTTATCAAGAAAAACACCGATTATTGACAACCCTTAACAATGACACACACCCACAACTATAGGTTTCCCTAAAATATTTACAGCAAGCCATAAATGTTGTTTCTGAAAAGATTTATGAACTGCACACTGCTAGGATGGCTTTTTATGGCGTTACGAGATATAATGCAAGGACAACATTTGCGCAGTTTTTTTTTAGTAGCCAGGCAGTTTAGTTTTTCCGAGCTGAAAGACTAATTATCGAGAAAGTTCGTATAGTTCCGCAGAGGACGAATATAAACGTTTTAAGTACTGTTAGCTTGTGCTTGCTTTTGAAGGACTTACCCTGAAGGCGGTTTTGAGGACTCGGTCATTGCAGTGATTACGATATTCAACTTCAGATGATAGCGTCACTCAAGCTGGGCTCCCAAAATCCGCCGTTGCTCTTACACTCGGTAGACCTCCATTGTACTGTCACCTGCGAGTCAGCACATAGAATTAAATTAATATGCTCCCGTCTAATCTTATCCCAACCAATAAAACAGCTTGTTTATTGGTAAGAAAAGAGCAACTTTGTATTTTCTGCCACAGGTCCAACAAGTGACAAGAGAAGAAAGAGAAGACAGTACGGTGTGCACTGCAGCACAAAGCTAACTACGACACAAGAATCGATAAATATTCAGTATTTTAAGTCAAGCTTAATTTAGCCAAAACGTCCGTACTGAGCCATTCTCGTGGACTGAGTCAGTCTTCAAATCCACTTCATATAATCGCCGTATCATCCCCGGCTGATTTTCCCTCGAGCATTGTCAAGCTAACTGAATTGATATACGGGATGTCCGGGAGTGCCTTTCAAAATAAGAGCACATAAAAGTACGATAAAGGTTTTATTTTTGTTTCCCCCCTCTTTTCGCATCATTGACAAGCCAATATGCAGGATATAAAAAGGAAACTATCGAGAAAATACGTACACTGATGAGGTGACAGGTGTAGACGAAAGTTTTATAGAAGATGTAGCCACTATGGGCGGTTACAGCACATTACAGAGATACATTACGTGCAGTTTTCTTCTTAATCCACTTAGCTTATCTGTCATAGGCCCTACTTTCCTATTTCTACACGTAAGGTGCACAGCAGTGAGCCTGTTAAACTACCTCTCAAACGCCGCAGATGTTTTCCTGTGTTTTCAACGTGCGTCCGCCTAACTTGACGCACCTCACTTTAGCCCGCCTTCGTCAGCAGCTCTCATGTCAATCATCCTCATAGGGAATTCACTGAGCGCCAGCGGGAGAGCGACGGCGCGAATATACAAGTGCACCACAAATATACACAGAAAGGTACAACACAAAAAGTCAATAAATGTAGGCTCAATAGCTGAACATAGTAGTTTTACACATTTAACTTAAGGTATATTATTATTATTATTATCATTATATTGTGTCTGAGACAAAATTTGGAGTCGCAATTGAACAAAGCTTCTAAGCAGAATGCCTCATTAAAATTCTGATGTGAATTCAAATCTTTTCTCTTTGCTTTCTTGCCCATGCAACACCTCCCTGCAAAACTAAGCTATGATTCTTCACCACAAGAGGTCACTCATATACCACTGTACGATTTTACTGCAAACCCATCTGTTGGGTGCTTTAGATGGAGTTAGATATTGGACAGCATTATGCTATGATAGGGCAAGGAGGGAAAAAGGAAACGATGAAGAGTGTCTCTAAAACAGCAAAATGAGATCAAAAACTGTGCAATATGTAGTTTAAAATAGGACACAGTTACATGGCATCAAGCCAGTAACAATATCATCATCACACAGACACCACTTGCCTTTTGAAACTAGTGTAGGCCTACTGGTGTTCATATTGTGTTTTTTCTCTAATATCTGAAACTAAGACTAAACAGCAATCTTTAAGCAAGAATTATTATAGCTACAGTCTTTCGATGTAAAGAAGGGAAGCTCTAAATTGACTAAAACACCATTCCCTGATGGATGGTGAAATAATTTTATAATCAAACTGGACTATGACTAAATCTAAATTATAATCGCTCTGATTAAAGATTTGTCTTCATTACAAAGGATTCAAAGAGCTATCATTTTAACTAATCATTCAGCAAACGCATTCATGTTTCCTTTCAATCAAATACTCCGACTCTGCACTTGTGAATATATATATATATATGTATATATGTGTAGTTTGTGCCTTTAAGCTAAATACAACAGTCATTTGTTTGGATATGCTTTGTGCTTTTTTGGTATTCTACATCAAGCATCTGTGAACACTGAGTTCCTGATAAGGATCTTGAAGTCACACTTAAGGACGTACAGGAAATAGCATGTGCACTTCTGTTTCTGCAAGTCTCATTAATAGGGGGCTACGACTGACTTTCAGACAGTTAGGTCATCACTGTACATTTGAAGACATCACATCCATAAATATCAGGACAGAGAAATAAGGAGCCTTGAAGTGCAGCTATTTACTGTACCTGATAGGAAAAGGCATCACTGAGAAATCACCATGTCAGGTGAATGCATTTTAACAACTGCACTTTTTTTCTTTTTTTTTTTTGCTTCATGTATAAAAAGATCAATGTATTACCGACTTGTTGAAGAAATATTTTGTGTGTGATCATTTGTGATGCCAGAGGCTTTAAGTCTTATGTACTTTTTAATTCCAAATATTTCTATGCTGTGTACTTCCATTTTCATTTGGATCTTGATTGAGCAATGTTTTAAATTCTGAGATTATTCTATTTTTGTTATGTTCAAAAAGTGTTTGTGAAAATGAAGATTTACAAAATATTGGGTTATTTATTAAAAGTCTTTAATAATTGTCCTATATCTTACAAACTTGTACAGACTAAGGTAGACAAAAACAATATCTGAAGTAATTAAAATTCCAAAAGCTAAAAAATCTAAGATAATCTAAGAAGACATCCCGATAACATGAGCAAAAGAGACCAAATGATAATAATAATAATCTGTGCATCTGCTGAAATTTTCTGGGATGATGAACATTATACAGGAGGTTTACTGTTAATCGGAATGTAACAACACCGGTGTTTGCAATGGTGATCTATGTTCAAGTCCTTTTCCATTAAGTGTTTACAATATTTTGTCTACCCTGTTGAAGATCAATGTGTTGGCGTGACAACTGTTTTCCAGCAATTACCCATGAAGGTCAGCAGGTGGCATAATAACCTCCATTATCAGTTGGCTGATTGACCCACATTACAAATGATCACACTCTCTCCCATTTGCAGTGGTAGGCCGAAACAATCCGTGTAGATAATTAGGGATTTAATTGCAGAACGATTTTGTTTTATTTATTTATTAGGTTTTATTTCTGTTTTGAGATACCCGTCTCTACCCCATGCTCACAGCATTGGAAATTATATTTTAAAACTGCGTTGTGTATTTTCAGACACAGCAGCATCGTAATAAGAAGAATCACAGACCTCAATGTGAATTGGAACTACAAATAATCCATATGAAAACATTTAAGATGATAGTGGTAGTAATTGGGAATATCATTTTTCAATGCTGTGAGCATTTTCATATATTACATTGTATCATAATGTATGGCACAGGAATAGGTGTCAAGAAGATGCTGCAATTGTTGAAATTGAAAATAAAAAGAATCTCTGTCTGCAGATGCAAGCACCACCATGGTGTATGATTACCCATCGTATGACGAGATTGAAGACAATGATGTCTTCACTCCTAGCGAACCCAGTGATGTGGGAGCTTTAGCCAAGGTGTTTCTGCCCACTCTCTACAGTTTGGTTTTCATCCTCGGCTTCATAGGTATGTGTGTGAGAGAGAGGGAGAGTTACTTACATTACATTGCTTTACATATATGGTGCATAATCTGACAGATTGTTTTCCTCTCCACAGGTAATGGTCTCGTGGTGTGTGTCCTGCTGAAGCACCGGAACCAGACCAACTTGACAGACATCTGCCTTTTCAACCTGGCTGTCTCTGACCTTCTTTTCATCCTAACGCTGCCTCTCTACGCTCACTACTCTGTGGTCGGCGAATGGACCTTCGGAGACGTCATGTGCCGTTTCGCCGCTGTCTCCCACAACACTGGGTTCTTCAGCAGCATCTTCTTCATGATTGTCATGACACTTGACCGATACGTGGTCATCCTGCATTCTCTCACGTTGGCACGATATCGCACGCTGAGGACAGGCATCGCTCTGGCCGCGTTGGTCTGGATGCTGAGCTTGAGTGTCTCTGTACCGGCTATTATCTTCACAAAGGTGACAAATCAGTCCTACGGGCTGGGTTGTGACTACGTGCCTGAAAACTATGCCTGGAACCTTTATAACCTCTTTGCAACAAATATATTGGGTCTCGTGATTCCCTTGTTGGTGATGGTAGCTTGCTACTCCAGGATCATCCCCACACTGTTGAACATGAGGAGCGCAAAGAGGCACCGCATTGTCAAGCTGATCATCTCCATCGTGGCTGCCTTTTTCATATTCTGGGCGCCCTATAACATTTGCCTTTTCGTAAACTTTCTGAAAATTAAGGGGAAACTTCAAGGCAACCTGGATGTAAGTTTAAGGTGGGCGATAGCAGTGACTGAGACCTTTGCTTACTCTCACTGCTGCCTGAACCCCATCATATACGCCTTTGTGGGACAAAAGTTTATGAAACGAGCCTTGCAGCTCCTGAGGAACTGGGTTCCTGGGCTTCACCTTCCCTCCACTGGAGATGTGTCGGATAGCTCCTTCAGGAAAAGCTCAGTTATGTCCAGGTCCTCTGATGTCACCTCCACTTTCATCAATTAGGGGGTGGAAGACCGATGCAACATGTTTTATGGACATCACCTGTAGAGTTTGACATGTTTTTATCTGGGTAGCCTTGTTATTCCTCCTTACCCTTGTTCATGTAGGATAATTTGTTTTACTTGTCACTTTTAGTTTCCACCTATGAAACCTTAAAATCTTAAAAAGCTCCATGTACTATACCCATACATATTATCTTTACACCAGTTTGATTTCACTTGCACTTTGTGTTTGCACTGTAATATCTTGTTTTGGCCATAATTGAAGTGTGACCTTATCAGCATAATCATTTCCTAGGTATTTTTTAAATACTCTGCAATGCTCTTCCTTTTCCTGCTGATATCGGAGGAAACGTAACAGCATCAAAAATTGTACCTCTTGACTGAAACTATGAAGTTCTTCTTTGTGACAGCATGTAACCACAAACTCTGCTTGTCTATTCTTGACGGTTTTAAAAGGTTTCTCGCTTTTTTTTCTTCAGCTTTTCATACATTTCTTGATGAGTCGGCAAGTTGGTGGAAAAACATTCATGCTATAGGGGAAAGCTGCCATTTTTTAAAAACATGGAACTGTTTTTTTCACTTTGCTTGTGGAAAATGTGATGTGGCACGTTTACACAACATTTATGAATTGCATGAATACATAAATAGCCAAAAATTCTCAATGTTAATAATGTTAATAGCTCTCTATGTTGTTTTATGCCTCACATTGTATATACTCTATACAGTAGCATATACTGGATATTTGCATTTTTCAAGTGTTTTCATTCTAAATACATTCTTTTTAGTTGATATATCATTAATTTGTTGTAGTAGTGGTTCAGTTTGCTCGTGGAGATTATTAAAGTTTTAGATCTCTTCTTCTGTCTAAGAGTACCAATAATAATAATGTTATAGTGTACCTTTTTTAGGACACCAAATCCACCACAAAGTACATCTTGTACTCATTTAAAATTAAAGTTTGACATAACAAATCAAATAATTATGGAGGCAATCATTTGTTTGTGCTGTATTCGAACCATTGCAAAGGTAGCTTGTTCTGTGGGGCCATTACAGTGGTTGAGGAGAAACTACAGTGTATATTATTAAACATGAGTATTTTAAAGTATATATTTAAGTTGATCCAATTTCATATTGATTTTAAGATACTGTTAATTTGTAAGATCACATTTTAAGATTCAGGTTTTGCCTATTTTGAATTAAAAGTATGCAAAAGTATTGAAATTGAAATAAAAAGAAGAAAAAAAGTTCTGTCATTCCTGATGAGCTGAACGTTATTTTCAAAGGTTCGTATCACCAAAATGCGAGTGAAAGAACAAAGAAAAAGAGAAATGCTCCTCATCAGAACACCCCCCCCCACACACACACACACACACACACACACTCTCTCTCTTCTTGCAATATGTTAACACATAAAGGGACAATTCTCAGAAAACCACATTGACACCTCTATGCAGGTTTGACACACTGCAAAGGAAACAACAAAACCCCAGTGTTCACCTTACCAGAAATGAGCTCTGCAGCAGGATTTGACACACAAAGTGAGCTATGCACGTTGACACGACGACACATATGCTTGATGCCCAACACAAGAACATACACACTCAGGAGCACTGATTTTGGCAGACAATGTGGTAAGCACGTTAACATTTCAATTTTAATATGTTTAGCCATTATTTACTAGACTTACTTAATCTCTCTCACCTCCTACACCTACAAACACAGTGTGTGCATGGGTGTGTGTAAACAATGTCAGCCACAGGAAACGAGGGTCGGCATGGGTGTCAGCGCAGGCTTTATATGTTGATAGTAAGAGAGAAAAAAAGTTTGAGATGTGGTTTAAAAGAGATCACATGAATTTGATTATGGTCAGAAAAGGAGGAAGTGATATTCATAGACAGACGAGCATTAAATCTACATCTAGACAGGTGGAGGCTGCTGAAAATGCTTGTACCTGAGATCTGCTGCAGTTAATCCACCAAATATATTGTTATTGCTGTGGATTTCAGATTTGGAAAATAATAATAATAACTAAAATGTATATAGCGCCTTTCTAGAAACCCAAGGACGCTTTACATGAAATGCAAGGAAAATAGTTTTTAAGTCTGAAATGGCAGCAGTTGGACTCCTAAATGTTTGTTACAGACGACTTTCAGGCATGACTCACTGAATGATGATTACATCTGAAAAGTTCCACTTAAAGGGCAGGAAAGTCCAGTCCAGACTGTGACTTCCCTCACGGTTAGATGTGAATGTTTGTCAAACGATTTCTTCTTTTGTTAAAGTTTTAATTTCATTTAACAAAATGTTCAGTGTGGAACATACATAGATTTACTCATCTTGATGGTGTGGAACATTGGGCCTATCATATCATTGGGCCCATTTGTCACAGAAATATATCCTCTTTCTATCTCTGTTTCTTGTAGATTTGTGAGTGGATGCAAGTTTTTTCTTTTTACAAACACTTCAGAGCAAACGAAAGGGAAGAGTTTTCTCAACACCACAAGAAAGAAGAATCAGCAGTCCAAAGATCCCTGTGTAGTTTAAGTAAGTAATAGTACATTTATTTTAATATTGAAACGATTAAGTTACTTTGGCTACACATTAGAATAATAAGATATTTAAGTCTGAAGTGAGAAATTCAGCATCAAAAATTGGCTGGAAGACAACAAGGTGTTTCTTCATATGTTTACATTTTTCTGCCAAGTCAGAGTTTGGAGAGAATTAAAGTTTTTGGTGAGACAAAAAACTGAACTGATAAAGTAAGTTCAAGACTGTTGGATGAGTGTCTTGTGTTGTTTTTAATATTTAATTAAGGTTTGGGGGAACACAGATCTCCTAGAAGAATTCAGATCTGTGTTGGGTTTGGACCACATGTTGCAGCAAGTCCAGTACTTGAAGGGTAGCACCGCACCACCACAACTCACAGAGTTTAAAACAAAGGAGCCCATTTGTCACTTTTTTAGGGTTGGGGGAACTCAACTTCTTCCTGCCAAGAAATCTGCCTTCCTGTGCGTGAAAATTTACCAAACTTTGCACGGATAGTCGTGATGCCTCCTCAGAAGGCCTGGTCCCGACCCACTGCTGCAGAGCACCTATAATTATTGAATTGCTTTGTTGATTGTATGTCACCTAGCCACATTTTGTACTTTGTATGGTTTTGTCCATTGTCTGATTTAGCATTTTCTGTCTCATAATGTCAACCAAATAAACTGTTTACCCAAAGTAATCCCTATATTTTCTCTTTCCCCTCACACAGCATGAGCACGTCAGAGGATGACTCTCTCATGTACACAGAGGTGTATGAATATGATTATAATTACACCTGTGATCAGGATCCCAGTCCAGGGTTTGATAGAGCCATGGTCTTGCTGGTTCTTTACTACGTGGTGTTTTGTATCGGCCTGCTCGGTACGTTCAAAAAGGCCGGGTTCTTAAAAAGACAAAAAATAAACAAATATGTATCACTCCACTCTAATAATCCCAAAATAACTAACAATTCAAATTGATTTCACAGGCAACACCACAGTTCTCTGGGTTCTCCTCCGGCACATAAAGCTGAAGACTATGACGGACGTATGCCTGCTCAACCTGGCCCTGTCTGACCTCATACTGGCTGTATCCCTGCCTCTTTGGGCCTACAATTCCCAAAACCTGGCATTATGTAAACTGATGACAGGAGTCTATCAGGTGGGGCTTTTTTTTCCTTCTTTTTTTTATTATCATTCTCATTATTGAGAATAAAGAACAATGACAAATCACTCATATTTTCATATTTAAAATGCAAAATCAACCCAAAAGAAGACACTTCCTTCTACATTTACACTTTTTATTTGTGGTATTGTTGTTGAGGAGTGAATTCACTGTCTAACAAAATACTGCACCTTAAATAAATGCGCATAAATGCTAGGGTGGAGTGTGTGAGTATTTCTACCTTTACTCTGTAAGGCATTACTGCCAATAATCTGTGTTTCTTGCAAAGGGCAAAGTTGAATAAATGTCTCTGTAAATACGGTAGATCTGGGTTGTGCAACTATTGTTGTGTTCCACTGTACACACAAGTGATGCGCAGTTTGTTTTTTCATAATGGGGGCGATATTCTGCCAATCAGATCAGGTGTTCTCTCTCGTGTGTGAACATGCTGCTGTACAATGTCAGCTGTATGAAGACCCTCACTGAGGCCCATACAGCCTGACAAATGTCACCTTATGTCACATCCTGCTCTGACTTTGCTTCCCCCTCTGCTCCTTTAACAGTTGGGTTTCTACAGTGGGACTTTGTTTGTGACCCTAATGAGTATGGACCGCTACCTCGCCATTGTCCACGCTATTGCAGCCATGCGAGCCCGGACACTTCGCTATGGAATCACAGCCAGCATCATTGTCTGGGCTATATCGGTCATCATGGCAGTTCCCCAGGTGATATTTGCCTCCTTGGAGGTAGATCAAGATGATAACAGCTCCCAGTGCCAGCCACTGTATCCAGAGGAGAGGCAGCAGTTTTGGAAGATGCTGCGAAACTTCAGTGAGAACACAGTGGGCCTTTTTGTGTGCCTCCCCATCATGATCTTCTGCTATGTGAAAATCCTTGTTGTGCTCTCCAAGTCCAGGAACTCAACCAAAAAGGACAGAGCTGTAAAGCTGATATTCGCCATAGTATGTGTGTTTTTGGTGTGCTGGGTCCCCTACAATGTCACAGTTTTCCTTCAGACACTGCAGCTGTTGGAAATCCTGAGCCCCTGCGAGGCTCCAAAAAACATCAACTCTGCCATGAGCTTTGCTGAGATCATTGCACTGTTTCATTGCTGCGTAAATCCCGTCATCTATGCATTTGTAGGGGAAAAGTTTAGGATTTCACTGGGCAATGTGCTGACTAGATACCTTTGCTATTACCAGAGCAGACGGACTTTGAGCCACAGAGACACCACAGAGAAAGAGACTTCCAACACACCTGTAAGATCAGAATATTAAACACACCTTGCCTCTGTGTGGTGGTGTTGGGGGGCATGTGTGATGTAATGATGTTCTAATTTTAATTTTTTTTACATTTGTGTGTGTGTGTGTGTGTGTGTGTGTGTGTGTGTGTGTGTGTGTGTGTGTGTGTGTGTGTGTGTGT
>JBBPCS010005116.1:0-10756 GCA_037974645.1 Hollardia meadi | reverse complement strand
CCCCCCCCCCCCCCCCCCCCCCCCCCCCCCCCCCCCCCCCCCCCCCCCCCCCCCCCCCCCCCATTAAGACCAGCAATAATCATGTTTATTCTAAATATAATCAATCAAAACCAAATTTAAATTTGAACCAAAACACACACAGCTACTTATTAAAACAACAGAAATAAAATGTGACCAAGTGCACTACGGCCACGTGACCTGAGAAATTTACTGATATAAACTAACTACTAGCTAATGTTGGAGTGAATTTCCTTGCTATGTCAGGACTTGCCCATACTGTATATCGGGAATCAAGAAAAGAAAGAAGAAAAAGAGGGTGCTGGCAAGGGTTTTAGACCCAAATCATAAAGTAAAGCCCAACTTTTATCAGTCAGCTCAGAAAGCTGCTCCAGCCAGGCTGAAGAGGCAAACAATAGCCAAGAGGTATAGCTAGCATCAAAGAACTGTGAGAAAGAGGATGATGTCAGTAATTGCAAAGACGTTCTGAATGTGTTTATGTAGGAGAGAGAGAGAGCACACATATGAGTAAAGGAAATTTTGCGAGGGCCCATTCACCAGACATTTCCAGGGGCCAATTTGTCTGGGCAGGCCTGCTCATATGGGATATCGGATGGATTTTGGATTTTAAGTGCTGCTGGTGGGAAGGCTATAACAAGAAAGTTAGTGAAACCAAAAATACCTACAGTTGATGATTGGATTGACATTATTTATAATATCTTTAAGGAGAATTTCCCAGTTTGGGATTATTAAAGTACATCCATCCATGCATCCATCCATCCATCATACGACCAACATTCATTTAAGGGAGTTGTTTTTTCTTATGATTTCTAAGTGATTTGATTGTCTTGAAGGCAAATCCCAATATTTTGGTTCTGGTTCTGTTTATCAGGTTTGGCTTTCTGTTTTGTATTTCTTTATCTGTTTTTGTATCCCTGAGTTTGTGTTTTTCTTTGCTTTGTTGGTCCTTATTTGCTTCTGTATTATTTTAGGTTGATGGTGTTCGGCTGTGACAGTATCTTACAGAAGACACTGATAGATGGGAATATTAATACATGTAAAAATGTTACATTGCTTATATGGACCTTGATGTAACTTCATTAAAAGAGAATTTCAAACAGCCAAGTCCACCAAATGGCCCCATGTCACACCGATCCTTAGGTCCTTAGACTGCCTCCCTATCAAATTCAGAATACAATTCATGATCCTTGTAATCACATTTAGAGCCTTTCATAGTCAGATACTGGCCTACATTAAAGAGCGACTGCAGTTATATAACACCAGTAGAAATCTGATCTGGGTTTGTTGTTTGGTCCCTGCTCCAGGCTCAAGACAAAAGAAGACTTTTTAAGGTAGTGGCTCCTAAAAAACAGCTCAAGATCCATTTGTTTGGATTCGCTTTTGTTTGACTTTTCTTTATTCTATTTCTTTGCCTTGTTTTTAGCTGGTTGTCTCTTTTTAATGGGCATTGCTGTTTATTTTATTTTCTCTTTTGTTTTCTTCTTTATTTATTTGTGAAGCACTTTGTGACATCTGTTCTTGAAAGGTGCTATATAAATAACCTTTATCATTATTATTTTTTTCTATGAATCAGACCCTTTGCACTCACAAATCTCAACTTACAGATGTATTTTTTACTCACTGAGCAAACCCCCACTTATAAGACTGTGTGTACATGTGTGAGTGCAGAAGCCATACGTGGTTTCCTGGTGGTGATGGTGGTGCGTGGCGAGGGTGGCCCCGTGCCGGCGCTGTTGTATGCCAGAACGGCGACATGGTATCGAGTGCTAGGTCGGAGTCCAGACACTCTGGCGGATGTTTCCAGTCCTGCTGTCCGCACTCGGTCTGCTGCCGCTTCTCGTTCATGCTGCCGCCAGTACCTGATCTGAGATCACACTTCATGTTAAAAACCTAACCTGGAACACTGTATATGAACTCTGCAGTGCCAGTTTATTAACTACAGTTTCAAGATCAAACACTGATAAATCTCCTCACACTCACAGCAGGAGATGGACTCAATATGACAGTATTTTTTTTTCTATTTCAATTCTGTGTATCAGCGGTTCTAGTAGCTGTCTGTCTCAAACTTTATATGCATCATGACACATGACTTAATCTTGCCTTTTTACTTTTTTTTTATCATCCTTGGATTTTACCGTCTGACTTTTTCTATCCTGTTTTTGACCATCAGTTACAGTCTGCCTTATTGGACGAACCTCATATCCTGTGAGGATGCCGTTGGCGCTGAGCTGCTGCACCGGATCCCATGACACCTGGATCTCAAAGGCGGTCAGCGCCGTGGCATTGATGCCCAATGGTCCCACTGTGGGCTCTGTGAGGAGTCAGTGAGAGGTCAGGAGGTCAGAGTATGCAACATACTTCTTGATATACACCAAAGTACATGAAGATATACAGCCATGTTCATGTTCAGTGAATTCATAAGTGAGCTGACTGTGGTCAAACAAAGTCGTGGTTGTCCTCTAGTGGTGACAGCAAATACTGCAGTTGGAAACAGCGTAGCCTGTTGCACTTCTGATTGTGTTGTTATATATTTTCTTTTTGTTTAATAAAATGCTTTTGACACAAAAAAGAAAACCTTTGTGTAGCATGCAGAATATTTGTGAGTAAATGTTTCCCAAAATAGATTTAATTTGGGCAGTTTATCCAAAGAGATTAACCCCTCTCCAATGGAAGTTTGTATTTATTAATTATTTCTATCTATCAGTCAGTCAGTCACAAGTTTCTTTCACAGTGACTCACCTTCCTCTGCAGAGTGGACCACGGCGATCTGGCTGAAAGGACCTTCACCTCTGCGGTTATAAGCTTTGATCTTCACCTCGAAGGGACTGTACGGAGTCAGGCTGTCATTGTAGTAAACATATCGGGATGACTCCACATGAGGAACACGCACTGTTGTCCAAGATGATGTGTCTTTCCTCCTGAATGCCAGGATGTAGCCAAAGCCATCACCATTCTGGTATTCTCTGGCCATGGGCTGGAAAGTTCCGCAGAAAATTAAGATGTAAACATCTACACAGAAAAATGGCACACCTGATACAACATTATAGTCTGGTGCCCATATTAGCATCGAAACAGGCTTTGCTTGCTGTGAACATGTCTTCTGCACACACTGGCCAGTAAGAGAACCATGCTGTAATGCACTTCCAATGAAAGTGATGGGGGACAAAATCCACTGTCCTCATTGTGTGCAAAAATGTATTAAAGCAGTCTGAGTTAGACATATCAAGAGGAGGAGTCTTTTTAGGACAAAGCTCCCTGTTTGTATTACTGTCCCTTCAATACAGCTCAGCAAGAAAACAATGACTGAGGAAACACAAAAAAGTGATTTCATACTAAAAACATTGTACTTTTAGAAGATATACTTGATTATAGTAATTTTAATTGCAGTAGCCTTATATTGTCTTCAGCTGGACTTTAACACACTGAGGAAAAGGAATGATTACAGCTGGCAAAAACTATTTTAATGTTTAATTTTACTATTTAGGCATGTGAGTATTGTTTTACGATAGACTTAAACATGTAAACCTAGGGACTCCTAGTGGACATATACAGTACACAAAAGAAAAGTGTAGACAGCAATGATTTACAATTATCACATACAAATTCTACATGTCGATTACCATTTAAGTAATCGTACAGTAGAAAGTCTTGTTTGGGCTTAGATACTACACATTTTTAACTTGTTTTTTTTTAATCGAGGGCGTGAAGTTTAAAAGACAGGGTACCTGGGACTGCTGCTTTGAGTTTGCTATTTCTTTTTTTTTTAAATTTCTTTCACATGTTCATCCAAGCATGTTAAAAACCAGCTGCTGGAGTGAAGCACAAGTGAAAAATAATGTTATTGCATTGCATCATGATGTTTGATACCTGATAAATCTAGCAATGTGATATTCAAGTTGTTCTGATTAAACCATAGTTACTGTACAAGGCCTTTGACTTGACAGTTTTAAGTATACTAAGGAGCTTTGTACATTCCTTCTGTATACGTGTATATATGTGCACTGTCTCCTGGGGGCTAGTAATTGTGCTTTATTACAATTCATGTTTATTCAAATCCTTAGTAAGCATCTCTTCTCAGGCCATCATAATATGATGGTTTTCTTTCACCTGATGATCTCACGGTATATTCAGGTGCTTTAGAAAATATATGAATTATACTCACAGGGTTCTTTGCAAATATTAAATGTAAAATTAATATTAATATATAATATAATATTAATATTAAATGTATTTGTAAGCTCTAGTATTTCATTTATTTCCTTTTTTATTTATTTTTTATATTTGTAGTCACATGGCGTGTCAGGTGACCCCTCTGTACAGCTATCAGAATCTGTACACAATACAGAGTCACCCACTCACCGTCCAGGTAACAATGAGTTCATGGCGGTCTCCTCCTCCTCCTCCAAGTCCACTGGGGGCCACTGTGGGAGCTGAGGGCCAAATATACAAACACAAGATGGCCAAAGGTGGAACAATACATGATGCTTTTAAGATACTGTGCTTTTAGTTCTCTTACGCACAAAATAAAATACTTTTTGTTGTGTTAGTTAATGTCTAAAAGGATGTTTAGATGTGAAATACTGTGTAGAGTGGGTAAGGATAAATACATCCATCTTACTATCTACTTCCTTAGTATATTTGGCAGACAGTGGGGTTAGGCAAGTGATGTCACTTGAGTCAGTGTCAGTTGGTTGTGAAGACTTCCACTTTGAAAAAAAAATGAAACTGGGGAATTAGAAAGAAGTGAACTTAGCAGACCTTTGAAGCCACATCTTTGCAAGATGCGGCTTTAGCTGCTACTAGCTTAACATACCTGAATCAGATTTTTGACAAGAGTAAGTGGGATACAAAAGACAATTCTCTGGTTCTAGGGCACCAATTTTGATCCTTTAATAAATGGTTCATCATGGGCCTGACACAGTTGTAGGAGTGCAATGCTCAGTGGAGTGCTGCCCTGTTCAGATATTAACAAATTCAAGAGTTATGCCAACACTCTGCCAGCTTCAAAGACCAGAAACAAAGACAATATTTTGTCAGAAGAGTGTATTGCCACATTTTGTATGCATTTTTATTTATATTTCAGTTGTTATGATGGTGATGTTTCTATTTGATCCTACTCTGATGATGTTAAGAATAAACCTATTACTCTTGTGCTTATTCTTACTAAAGGAAGCTACTGTACATAGCTGAGCTGCTTTGGCATGTGATTCATAGTTTTACACAGTATGTTGATGTATCAACAATAATTTTTTATTGCCCACTTTCTCAGAGGAAGCAAAATGCCACGTCGTATTATTAAATATAGCAACTCACTTTCCAGAACGGGCAAGTTGCTAGGAATTAAACACATAGTTTTTTTCCAGAGCTGATGATGAACGTAGCTTAGGAGGGAGCCTTCTCGATTTCTTCTCTGTTGAGAGTTGCACATGTACAGTACCGATAGGGCACTCATGAGAAAATGGGGACAGGTAAGTCAATTATCCTGGAAACAGGAGTTTAGTTGGGTGCTGTTGGAGGATGTAAGTGCAACTTCAGCTATGTATTGGACAGTTTGAGAGCAAAGCGGCTAAGATTAAATATGTTACATCAACTTTAGCCTTTGTTGTTACTTGATAACAATTTGCATAGGGGTAGGTGAAAAAGCTTCAGGCAAGTAGATTTCTGACCCATTTGCTTGACTGGGCAAGTGAAAAAAATGTAAAATGTAAAACAACTGCCCTTGACCACTTGCCATTGGTTTTCAGAGAGTGTGTGTGCAGCCTGGATGCGACCTGTGGTGCCTCACCTGCTTGCTGTGTGCGGATGGTGTGTGAGGGCATGCTGGGCTCTCCGCTGCCCAGGATGTTGCTGGCGATGACCTGAAATTCATAATCCATCCAGGGCATCAGACCCATCACACGGGCCGACTCTGCGTTCCCCTCGATGTTAAACGGCTCTGTTGTATAGCAAGGATTTATTCACATGGAAAATTATGAAAATTAAAAAAAAATGTCCAACAGATTCCCACAGCCCAAAAAATATTTTTTGTTATCTATATTTTTTATTTTGTTATATATTTCTTATTTAATTTGAATTATTCTTCACATTTAAGAAGCTTTAACCAGTTACCAGTTAACCTGACTGTTTCAGTTCTACACGCACACACCTGTCCTCATCTTCTTCCACTGTGATGAGAGCGGAGATCGGCCCATGATGACATATTTGCCGATGGGACTGTGGTTATCGTAGCCACGACTCCACCTGAGCTCCACCGATGTCTCAGCGACGTTCTTCACCAGTAAACCCCCAGGAGGTCCCGGGGGGCCTGGACACGACACAGAAATGTTTCTGTTTGATTCATGTCTCAGTATGCATCTATCAACGAGAGTCTAGACGGTTTGATCAGTACATGATTCAGACATCCAGATGATTCACAGTTAGCAGTGAGCACATGTCGGCACAGACAGCTCATCATTACACAAACAGCTGCAGAAACAGTGGTCTAATCCACACAGGCAATTCTCCACAGTATTTCCATTTAGGAATATTTACAAGTGTTTTGACTATCAAGATTATGAAAAAAAAAGTATGCCATCAGTCAGTGCCAACCAAGACAAACATGACAAATCTTTACCATCACCACCCCAGTGAGCACACCATCATTTTAATAAGTAACAAGGCAAGCTAACTTGTATTGTTTTGTTAAGGCAGATGAAGCATGTTTGCAAAGTAAAATGTTTACATTTAGCCTTTCTATTTAGATTTTGTTCTTTTATCACAAAATATATATTCTAATATATATTCTAAAGTATGCCGTTTGCAGAATTAAATATAAACATTATGTTAATCAAATTTTTATGTTAAACTATATTCTAGAGTTTAACTAATGAACTCTTCAGGCTTCACTCATTGTCAGGATACTCTTCAAGCTGACGGGAAACTATATATCATGATGAATATCGATATCGATCAATATGGAAAACAAATTTTGTGATCATGTTTTTTGCCATATCACCCAGCCCTACTGCTAGTTATCGTTGAATGGACTGTTAGCTCTAAAACCACTACTCACCAACATCATATTTATCAGTCTGAGAAAATGAGATCCACATTAGAAAGAGCTGGAATCAACGACACGCTGACTTCACACTGACTTCTGTTTCTTGATCTTTCTGCCTGTATTTTGCAGGATTGCATGACTGAATCTGATGTTCAATTCTCCCTTTTAAAGTTTCCTCTCATGTTTCTGAAATAGTAAATGCATTGGTCTGGGGAAAATGACCTGAGAACAGAGCTCTGAAGCATCTTACCTCGAACCACTAGTTTGGCTGAAGCTGACGCGCTGTCCACCACAGTCTGAGCTGTGCATGTGTACATCCCTGCTTGACTGAGCTGAGCATTCACAATCAACAGGTCACCAATGTTTTCCTTCTGAAAGGACAAAGACAGAACAACAGAGAGAACAAAGTGAACACTCTGTTAGTTCAAGTGTGACAGACTGCAGAAAATACACTGAACAAGACTGAAAATTATGGAGCTGACTATATCCACAGTAACTGAAGCTAGAGCAACAACCAGCTAACAGCAGCATCTCATCACATCAGCATTCATTAAACATTGAGACATAAAGAAGCAGGAAATGATAGTTCACCTCATTTAGAAGCTTATTTCTCCCTGGCCCTGTGCTCACATAGCGTGAAATGTTCAATTCGCTGTCCTCAAATTAACCAATTACAGTTGGAAAATATCTTGCATACAGCAAAGTGGTCGATTTCGTCTTGCTGTTCAAGAAAATGAGGAAACCTCTTGTCTATTTTGGTAATAATGACCCTCTAAACTTTTGTGCCAGTGCCAGCATCTGCATTTGGCACCAGGTCTCCAGCAAACAAATACAGATGAAACAATGTTAGCATATTAATGAACTAGTAAGACCAGTGGTGATAAGGGTGGCCAAAATCTGCACTGCATTTTATTTGGACTTGAGCGAAATCTGGAGGTGTTCAGTACACGAAGAAAGATCCCTTTCACACCAGATCCTCAAGCTGAACTGAATCATCAGTGTCACAGACCAAATCGATAGCTGAGGCCAGAGACACAGTTAATGTGTTAATGTCAAATAATGTGGGCTGCAGATTACTGTTGCTGCTGAGCTATTCACTTTAGAAATATTGCTTTCATAGGCCTAGTTTTGTACTGAACTGAATCAAACAGTTTGAACTAACTGAACATAACTTGGAATCAAAGACTAAACTGAAGACAGTCAGATGCAGCACCTTTAAGAATAAGTCTGGTGATATTCTATATTTTTCCTATTGTCAACAAATCCTAAAAAGCCATAAACTAACAATGAATGTATCCTACAACAAGTATTGTGTGTACATGCTCAGCCTGATATATTGTCTTCCTGTGGCCCACAGAGTTCCTGTCCAAAAACTATGAAAACACATTAACGAGCCACACTGTTGCACTGGGCGACATGTTCCTTCATTACCATGAACACACACGCTGTACTTTATTTTCACTCAATCCCACATACATCATCCTGCTGCCCCAAATACTCACTAGAACACCAAATGTGGATATATCCACCGCTGAAAATAGTCCCATACAAATGCACTATTCCCTCCTGTTTGGACATTGTAAGAAATAAATTATAGTAGAACCATATAATTGTGAGCTGTTTTTTAACTATTTATATCTTAAGTAGGTACCAATGGGCTTGGGGCTGAGAGCTACTTACACTGAGAGATGCCTTAACACATCTGTTTTTTTAAGGCAGTAAGAAAAATATAGAATATTGCCATCCATATTTTTACGCCACAGCATTATGAACCGTGACTTGATCACTTAGCTTTAAGCAAACACTTAGGACAAATCTTTGTACTGGAATGCATAAAACTATGCAAAAATCTATCCCAGTATTAGCGATGCCTGTCACCGGTGTACACATTCCCCTGCTGACCACATTCACATGTTTTGGCCTGTCCCAATTTGATAACCTACTGGGTTTTTTTTCACGTTAAGCCGAGCTTATGACGTAAACATTATCCCCAATTTGTTATCAGCTGTCTTTGGCGCTGACTCCAGCCTCTCTGCTGCAAGTCGCAGAGCTCTAGCTTTTACAACTCTGCTAGCCAGACGCCTGATCTTGTTGAGTTGGAGGAGCACTACCCCCCTACACACGATCCCTGGATCAAAGAAGTATGAAACAATATTAAACTTGAGAAACTTAGATTCTCTCTTAAGGGTTTGATAAAAACATTCCAAGAAACGTGGATCCCATTTTTAGGATATGTTGATTCGGTCAACATCTCCCCAGACAGGGGGGAAGACTGATCATTCTGTCATGTACACACACATAACACGTACACATATACACACATGTACTGGGATTGTTCTAAAAATGTTCCATCCTGACTCGTACTAGCTGTACCCCATTATGTGATGTTACATTTTGAAAATTTAATAAAAAGAGCTGAAAAAAAAGGCAGTTTTTACCCTCTTCTGTCAAGCCAGATAGAAAACCTCTGATCAAAGGAGCAAAATGTTTTCACAGTCTTTTCTTGAGAATGACTAACACCAACAACACCTCAAAGCTGAGGTGGATTCTGCGAATGGTCAATCATGGTGTTATTTGTGGTTTGCCTGGATGGAACTACTGAGAGAGCATCACAGCCTCATCTATCAATGATGTCCATCCATCCCCTACAGTAAAATCACCACATCACCTGTCCATTAACTAAGCACACTGCATTGTTTAAGCTCAGTGCAGTAGCCTATAGTTGTTCTGCAGGATCTTCCAGTCCTACACATATGGTATCATCCCAACCATCCTTTCTCCAGCAGGCATCACAGGACTCACCCCCTCCAAACGGTGGTATGGCCCAGCAGAGTCTTCCAGGTCCAGCAGGACCCCTTTGAGTGCCCAGGTGAAGGTCAGGTCCATGGTGGGGTCGTGGGATGCATGACATTGCAGCGTCACATTCTCCCCCTGATTGATGTCAGCGTTGGAAGGAGCCAGCGTGATCTTAGTGGCATCTGCATGGTTTGGGCACAAATTAAATCTAGCAGCAAGAGTGTGAATTGTCTTGCTCAGTGAGAAGCACATTTTTTAGAACACAAAAAGAAAGAAGAAAATCCTCTAAAATGAGAGAAAGTTGATCATCCTGATGGGTGAGTGGAACATAATGTGGCTTATTTTCATCATTTTATACATAGACCTTCTTCACAGCAGTGTTTTTGGCTTGTGAGGAAAAGCACAGGTGTAATTTAGAACATTAAAAACAACTGCATTCCATTTAGCTGAACTAGTTCCAAGTTACTTGCTTTTCCTACTATTGCAAGTCTATTAGAGAGGAAATCCCAACTGGAGTGAAAGCTGGTGCTATTTTTCTGACATGAAGTACTATGACCTTAAAATGGGCAATCCTGATCAAATCCTGTAGTATGTGGGGATGACAGACTATCAGCAGTCAATGAGAGTCCAATTTATGTGAGGATGATATGGCAAATTCAGTTTAATATTTTCAACTACGTGGGATTTTCAAAAAAATCTTGTGTTTATAGCATCAGCATGTCAATTTAGGGTAAAAGATAGAAGTCTAGGCCATACATTGCAAAAAAACAAACAAAAACTAACTTGACGTAGCATCTGTTATGACACCCAATTCTGAGGCTGCCTTTACTTGTCCTGTTAGACCTTAGCGCTGCATTCGATACCATCGACCATCGCATCCTCTTACAAAGACTGGAACATTTG
>JBBPCS010005115.1:0-10756 GCA_037974645.1 Hollardia meadi | reverse complement strand
ATAAGGCATAACTGTGTAATAAGGTTGCTTCTGTCGAGCTGCATTTATCGCACTGTGGTGAAATTTCCGGAAATATTTTGTGTAACTTTGTCTTTGAATAATGCAATCTGTGCAGTACCTTGAATTGTATTAAGCAGTGTTGTGCATTAACCAAGCATGTATGTATGTATTCCAGGCTCTTATGCCAGATATCCTCTGATAACTGTTCCCCTAATTCTGCTTCCCATTCTGCTTTAATTGTGTTAGTTGTGGTCGGGGCTATACTCTGCAGTGTATCGTACAGACAAGAAATTACATTTTTGGACCAAGCAGAACGGTTTAGACAGCCATCCAATTTGTGGCCCTGCTCTCTCAAAGTTGGCAAGATGCTTTCTCACATAACTCCTAACTTGCAGGTATTTAAAGAAGTCACACTGTGGGAGAGCTTTTTTTTTTTAGTTGTTGAAAGGAAGCAAACACCCCTTCCAGGTATAGGTCACCAACACTGCGTATTCCCAATTCACTCCAAGCAAGAAAAGCACCATCTAAATTAGAGGGAGCAAATGAGGGATTTGCTATTATGGGTAGTAGAAAAGACATATTCCTGAGCTTAAAGTGTTTCTTAATTTGTTTCCAAATAATAATAATAATAATTGATAGGACTTATATAGCGCTTTTCTGAACACTCAAAGACGCTTTACATGAAATGCAGGAACAAATACAAAATACAGAATAAAAAATACTCAAAGACACTTACATGAATGGAAAAACAAGATACAAATACAAAGTACAGAAATACAATTACAACATTTAGAAGTTATGACAGTTCAGGTTTGGAGAAGCAGTGGGAGTCAGGTATTGTAGGCTTTTTTGAAAAGGTGGGTTTTGAGTTGAGTTTTAAATGAGTGGAGTGAGTCTGAGTTGTGGATGTTTGGAGGGAGGGAGTTCCAGAGGGTTGGGGCAGCAATGGCAAAGGCTCTGTCCCCCAAAGTGCGATGCTTGGTCCAGGTGATGGGGTCAGAAGGTTGGCATCAGATGATCTGAGGTGACGAGTGGGGGAGTGACGTTGGAGGAGGTCTGTAAGGTATGAGGGCGTGAGGTTATTGAGGGCTTTGTAGGTGATGAGCAGGATCTTGAAGTGAGTGCGATGTTTTATTTGGAGCCAGTGAAGGTATTGAAGGATGGGTGTGATGTGGTCTCTGGAGCAGGAGTGGGTGAGCAACTGGGCAGCTGAGTTCTGAACATATTGTAGTTTTTGGATGTCGGTGGAGGGGAGGCCGTAGAGAATGCTGTTGCAATAGTCCAGTCTGGAGGTTATGAAGGCATGGATGAGTGTTTCTGCAGCGGTAGAGGAGAGGGTGGGACGATGACGTGCAATGTTGCCGAGGTGGAAGAAGGACATTTTGGTGATGTTCTTGATGTGTGACTTGAAGGAGAGAGTGGGATCCAGGATGATGCCAAGGTTTCGGACCAAGGGGGAGGGAATGACTGTGTGACCATCAATGCTGACTGAGAAGTCCTGGGAGGAAGGGAGGAGGGATTTTGGGCCAATGATGATAATTTCTGATTTATTGCAGTTGAGTTTGAGGAAGTTGTTGTTCATCCAGGTTTTTATATCAGTGAGGCAGTCTGTGAGGGTGGAAAGAATGGCAGGAGTGATGGTTTTCGTGGAAATATAAAGCTGGGTATCGTCGGCGTAGCAGTGAAATTGTAGTCTATGGCGGCGTATGATGTGACCGAGGGGTAGCATGTACAGGATGAACAGGAGGGGACTAAGCACCGAGCCTTGGGGGACACCATATATAACTGGGGTGGTGTTGGATTTGCAGTTATTAATGGAAATGTAATTAAATCTGTCTGAAAGGTAGGATCTGTACCAGGAAAGTGCTGAGCCAGTTATGCCAATGGATGATTGCAGGCGACTGAGGAGGATGGAGTGGTCAATGGTGTCGAAGGCGGCGCTGAGGTCGAGGAGGAGAATGTTGAGGGAACCGGAGTCAGAGGCAAGTAGTAGGTTGTTTGTGACTTTAAGCAGGGCAGTTTCTGTACTGAAGTGAGTTCTGTGAGTTCAGAAGCCAGATTAGAATGTTTTGTATAATTGTTTGGAGTGGAGGTATTGCTTGAATAGAATAGTGACGGAATGTTCCATTATTTTAGAGAGAAATGGGAGGTTTGAGATCTGAGTCTGAAATTGTCAGGTTTGCCAGGGTCCAGGCCGGGTTTCTTGAGGATGGGTGTGATGGCAGCAAGCTTGAAAGGAGAAGGAACAGTACCAGAGGAGAGGGAGGAATTTAAAATGTCAGTGATGAGTGGGGTGAGATCGGGGAGACGGGCTTTGACGAGGATGGAGGGGACGGGGTCCACAGGGCAGGTGGAGAGTTTAATGCCAGAGAAAATTTTGGAAAGGTCAGGTGCGGTTATGGGTGAGAAGGAGGAGAAGCTATGGTCTGTCAGTAGGGGAGGTGAAGGTTCCGGGTCGGGGGTAATGGAAAAGGAGGTGGCTAGCTGGCTGTGTATGTTTTCAATTTTGGAGTGAAAGAATGATAAGAAATTGTTGCATTTTTCCAGGGTGAAGGAGTGTGAGATATTGTCCATTGGTTTGAGGAGCTTATTTATGGTGGAAAACAGAGTGCGGGGGTTTGAGGAGCCAGAGTGAATATTGCCGGAGTAGAAGGTGGAGCAGGCTTCGTTTAGTTGTATAGGTGGATGTGTTCTTTGTAGGCTTGGGCATGTACAGTGAGTCCAGTTTTCTTATGTAGGCATTCCAATTGTCTGCGCTGTTTCTTGAGTTTATGTAGTTCCGGAGTGTACCAGGGGGCAGAGTGAGTGAATGTGACAGTTTTTGTTTTTGTCGGGACAAGCTGGTTGAGGCAGGTAGACATTGTGTGGTTGTAGAGGTTGACGAGGTCAGTTGGGGTTGGGTTTTCAGGGAGGGTGGAGTCAGCTATGGTGTTGGATATACATGTGGAGAGGGAGATGGGATAGAGAGACTTGAGATTATGGAAAGTTAAAGTGCAATTACGTATGGGTTGGGGGGTGGGAATGTTGATGTCTATGATGATAGCCAGATGGTCAGACATGGTGAGGTCGGTGTGTGAGAGCTTTTCAATATGGAGGCCAGTGGAACAAACCAGGTCCATAATGTGTCCATGGCTGTGGGTGGGGAAATTTACATGCTGAGTGAGGTTGAAACAGTTGAGAATGTCCAAAACGTATGTTGTGCTTTTTCAGTCAGGGGAGTCGATGTGAATGTTAAAGTCACCTAGGACACATATGGTGACGGTAGATGATGGCAATGATGAGAGGATTTGGGCTGGAGAGTTTAAATGCCAGGTGTTGATTTGAAAGATGGTGCTGCAGGGATGGAAAGTGGCCTAGGGTTGAGGTCTTGGCGGTGTATGGCAGCAATTCCTCCTCGCCGGCCCTCAGTGCGTGGGTTGTCCATGTATGAGTATCCAGCAGGGGTGGTTTGGTTTAATGCAAGGTAATCCAGGGGTTTTTGCCAAGTTTCGGTGAGACAGAGTAAATCAAGTTGTTTGTCTGTGATGAATTCATTTAAAATTAGGCTTTTATTGTTGAGGGATCTTGTATTGAACAGGGCTATCTTCAGAGGCTTTTGTTTTGAAATTTGCATGGAGGAAGTGGGTACTGGGCAGAGGTTGAAAGCAAACCATGCATGGTGGTTGTCCTGATGACGTGTCGAGTTGTTGTGGTGACGGATTGAGGAAGTGAGGGAGCTGTAGTCGGACCAGAGAGATGGGATACTGTTTGCTGCAGTGGATTTGTAAATAAACTTGCGATGGGAGCCTCTATGGATGTAGTGTCGTAGTCGTAGAAGACTGGAGTTCTTTATTGCGGCGATGAGTTCCGTGGTGGGAGGCATTTGATGATTTAGCCGGAGAAGTTGCGTGGTTGTGTACCGTAGAGCCATGGCCGAGTTGAGTTGAAGTAGGCGGTGGATGGCTGTGACACATGGAGAGAAGGCAGCAGGTAAAGCAAGACCAACCACAGCATTGTAGATGGAGACGAGCCAACCTGCCAACCAAATGCATATGGTGTTATGAATAATTGGATTGTTACTGTAGTTTACTTTGCTTAGTGGCACAAGTGATAAAATGACTGCACCAGCAGAAAAAGGTAAACAATCTTCTCGCTCCATCTCTAACCCATTAGGCAGCACTGCCGTATCATCCAGCCAATAGGCAATGGAGCGGAGATTAGCGGCCCAGTAATAATGAGTGAAATTTGGCAGAGCCAGTCCTCCACTTGTCTTAGATTTACAAAGATGAGCTTTACCTATTCTGGGTATTTTATAATCCCACACAAATGAGAGAATGATAGAATCCAAACGTTTGAATGCTTTAGTAATAAAAACAGGTATGTTCTGGAGGAGATATAACAGCTGTGGGAGAAATCTAATCTTAATAGCATTTGTTGTTCCTAAGAAGAAATTGGGAGCGTCCTCCAAAGCTGAATATTATTCTGGAGTTTATCCATCAAGGGATCAAAGTTGGCCTTAAATAATGAATTATAATTTTTGGTGATAACTATTCCTAGGTACTTAAACCTCTCTTTGGTTCAATCAGGAGAAAGTGTTTAATTGGTCAATATTTTGGCACAGGGATTGTTATATAATAATTTTATCCATGAAATAAACCTATCACCAGTTTCAAATTTTCTAAGGACCGCAAATAAATATGGCCATTCGACCTGGTCGAATGCCTTTTCGGCGTCTAAAGATAGTACCAAAAGGTCCTCTTTGGGATGTCGTGGGGAATGGGTGGGATTAAATAAGCGCCGCAAATTAAAGTATGAATGTCTGTGGGGAATAAATCCGGTCTAGATCGGGTGCACCAGCTTTCCTATCAAGAGGCTAAGTCTTTTGGCTAACGTTTACATTAGGATTTTTTGATCTGTGCTTAACAAAGATCTAGGTCTGTAGGATCCCACCTCTTCCAGATCTTTCCCTTTTTTCGGAATCAGAGTAATAATTGCCTCCTTCAGGGTGTGGGGGAGTTCTCCATTATCAAATGCCTGCCCAAACATTTTATTTAAGTAGGGAACCAGTAGATCGCTGAACTTCTTATAAAATTCATTGCTAAATCCATCTGGCCCGGGCTTTTGCCGTTTTTCAAAGATTTTATTGTTTCTGCCACATGTAATCTCAGCTCCCAAATAGTCGCGATCAGTTTGGTTTAAAGTTGGGAGGTTACACTCATCCAGGAAAACTTGCATATCTCCTGGTGTTGCCCTCGCTTGAGATGTGTATAACCTCTTGTGAAACTGTGATTTAATCCTGTGAATTGCACGCTTGTTCTCCAGTTTGCACAACTGTCTTGCGAGAAGTTTATGCGGTTTATCGCCAAACTCGAAATATTTCTGCTTTGTGAACAGAAAGGCTTTACTAATTCTTGCTGAGAGTATTTCCTAAAGTTGGTATTTAAGTGTTAAAATCTAATTCAATTTCTCTTTAGAAGGGCGCTGCACATTTTCTGCATCAAGCTTATGTATTTGGTCTTCCAATTTTAACTGTTCCTCTTTGCTGTGTTTTCGCTTAGAGGCTTGAAATGAAATAATGCATCCTCTTAAGTAGGCCTTTAGCATCTCCTACTGCAAAGTGGGAGCAGTTTTGGGTTTGTTGTTTGTCTCAAGAAATATATTAATATGCGTTTTAATGTTTTCACAAAACACAGAATCAGTAAGGAGCTGTGGATTAAACCTCCAACTGCCCTGTTGCCAAGGTGTGAGTGTGCCATAGTCTAAAAGAAAATGTGACTGGACAGTGATCAGAAATAATAATATTATGGTACTTAGCATTGCCAGAGTATTGCAATAGTTTTCCATCCACCAGAAAATAGTCTATTCTCGTTTAGACATTGTGTACATGGGAATGAAAAGAATACTCCCTGCCCATTGGATTCAAGATCTTCCATAGGTCACACAGATTCCTATTCTTGATGTATATATTATATATGTATATGTATAAGTATATATAGGAGCTTACTTGCATTGGAGAGGGCTATGGTTTGTGCTGATGACCTATCCAGATATTGATCCAAAACACAGTTAAAATCGCCCCCAATAATCAAATTAGTGTTTGAAATATCTGGTATCAACCAGAGTACCTTTCTAAAAAATTCAGGGTCACCCTGATTTGGCCCATAAATATTTAACAGTGTCATAGGCCTAGAGTGCAACTCTCCCGCCACTATGACATATCTCCCTTCCTTATCAGCAATGGTGGAGTGATGCCTAAAAAGAACTCCTTTGCGAATCATAATGGCTAACCCTCTGGTCTTAAATGGGAAGGAAGAGTGGTAAACTTGGCTTATCCATCTACATCTGAGTCTTAGATGTGAATCTTTTTTTAAAATGGGTTTCCTGCAAAAATATGACCCCTGACTTAAGGGATTTCAAATGTGCCAACACCTTACTCCTTTTAACTGGTTCATTGATTCCCTTGACATTCCAAGAAGAAAAAAATATTTCTTTATCCGAATTATCCTGCGTCATATTTGTCTGCCACAATCCCATATGTAAGGTAACACTCCTTCCTCCCACCCCCTATCCCCCCATCCTAAAAACAAGCCCATGAGACCACCTCATCATCTAACTGTCACTCCCAGAGCGCAAAGCGAACCTACTGCAGGAGGGATAATAAAAAGCTATAATAAAGAGAGAAAAAGAAGAAAGAAAGAAAAAAAGGAAGAAAGAAGAGAAAAGAAAATATGTACAGTATATAGCAAAGACTATATAACTAAGGTCACCTCCTTATCTAATCCCTGAGACTCTGAATGTGGTTGTTATAATAGCAAACTCGTAGCTGTACAATATTTAAGAAGTTAACTACAAAAGAGGACATAAACTCCGGGTGCATATTTTCTGTAACAGCACCAGAAAACCCAAACAATCAAATATTCCAAGCGGAAAAAATAGAAACTAGAAATAACAATGTTAATAAGTCTAGTGGAAGTAATCCACTTAAATGCCTTATAATTATCACATAAAATAAACAAACCAGTAACAACACTGAGAACTAACACAGCAGTGCAATTGAACTTGTAATATCCGTGTCCCTTATTTGGACGACTGAGCATAAGGTAATGCTACGTTACCGTCCCATTTAGTCTATCCCTGTCCAAAATGACAATTTCTGTTTTCAAAGCGGCAATTTCAGCCCTCAACGTGACTGAAACATCTGTAATCCTTTCATCTATCTTGTCACAAATGTCAATTTTTACCATGTGCAGCTCGGAGCGTAGGGATGCCATCGTGGCTAACACAACATTTTCATTCGGGTCAACTGTGTTCATCAGACCGGTGTCTCCCTCAGGAGCGGCCGTGGCTCCGCCTGGGCCTTCTTCATCGTTCCTCGGTTTATTTCCCTTTTTTAAGTTCGGTATTCTTGGGTCCCTGGAGTAGGATGCTTTCTCAAGCACATCGGACGTTAAGCTTTTATAAAAGCTGCAAAAAAAAGTGTCCTTGTTTTGTTGAAAATTAAGTTTTAAATCAGAATCAGCGAGAGCTAATGCGATGCTAATATACGAATGCTCCACCGGAAGTCCGGGTTACGTTATTGTAACCCTTGTTCTATAAGCACAGGTGAAGCCCTCTACTGTTGGACCCTGCCGCTTCCGTGCCACTTGCTGAAGAGTGGCTAGGATAACTAACGGCAGTTGGACGGCCTTCTATATGCTCGTGTTCGAGTAGGCTTGTCCTGTACGCCGGCTACGTGCATGCAAGTTTTCAGTGGGCGAACACGAGACCGTTATTGGAGGAGAACAGTACCCATACAGTCCAGTAGAGGGCTCCGCCTATGCTTATAAAACAAGGGTTACAATAAAGTAACCTGACGTTTCATCCCTGCTGTGCTGCTGGCAGAAAGGTTAACATATATAGCACATGTCCACACTGCTTGTGAGAACCGCAGTTTCAGCAGTTGGACTCCTGACTGTTCGGCTGTGCAATGTAAAGCAATTCATTTTCGCATTTCCTGCAATGGACAGTTCATCTGTCAGAATTCACACTGCAATTTCTACCAGAAATTCATTTACTAGGTGGATCACAGTATAAACCTGTAAAGCTAAAATATGCTAATCTTGATCTGTTAATTCCATCTTTTGCAGGAGGTGAACAGTTTGCAGTGGGAACTCAGCTTCAACCAGGTCCAGACGAAGAGGTCTCAGCAGTCCTGGGAGCACAAATACAACAGGTTGGCTCCACATACAATAGAGCCTTTTCACAGCAGGAAAGGTACAGGTGTAGCTAATAACCTTTGCACTGGCTGAGGTCCATTTAATGTCCCACTATGCCATGTCACTCAGTGAGCATTCACAATACAACTACCCTGGAAATGGCTAACCTAAATGGAGTGCAGCCATCATTAATGTTATTAATAACACCTGAGCTCTTCCTGCTATGATGAGTCAAAATTTCTGCTGTAAAAAATGATCTACCATGCTTGTGGTATTTTAATTGGTTTGTATTGTAACTTCATTTTTGCTGTTGTAATCAGAATTTTGAATGAGAACAAGACTCTGACTGATAACCTGGAGGAAAGAGAGAGTGAAATCCAGCAGCTGCGAGCCCAAAATTCTGGTAAATGTTGAACCATTTTGAGGTGACCTAGACATGTGTGCACATATTGTCTCCACCAACCTGTTGGTGACTCACAACACTCATCAACTGTCAGAATTGACTAGAATTTTAACCCAAGGTCAATTTACGAGCATCTTTTGCAGCTTTCAACCACATCTCAAGGTCTTTATCAGCAAATGGAAATGATTGAGAGGTCATCGCAAAAATAATGTGTGTGTGTTTGCAGCTCTAAATCGGCAGTGCTTGGAGCTTCTCTCCATGCTGAGTGTGAAGGAGCAGAGAGTTTACCAAGGAACCAAACCTCAATACAGCCCAGAGAGAGACGCAAGTGTTCTGGAGGTGAGAGAGAGAGAGAGAGAGAGAGAGAGAGAGAGAGAGAGAGAGAGAGAGAGAGAGAGAGAAGGATATTTATAGTCCTGACAATTAAGTCAAGAATTAAGACAATGGCTTTACATTGAGCTCAGTTACCTCACACACTTTGTAATGTCCAAATTACTAAATACATCTTCCTTCCAAAGTAACTAAGTCACTAGTAGGCTTGGGTATCGTTTGAATTTTATCGATTCCGATTCTGCTTATTGATTCCGATTCTTAACAATTCCAAGTTTCGATTCCAATATGGTAAAAAGGGGTCAAATGTTTAGATAACAAAAATATTTTTATTTTTTAAGCGTTACCTGAACATTAACAAAATTAATACATACAATAAAAACACATGATCCACAGCCATGTGAATAAAAAAAAATCTTGAATAAATAAATGAGGATCCTCCTCTTTCAACTTTTTATTTTTTAAATCTTGCCTAAGATACCTAAATGACGGAGGTTCAACAACTGAGAACGGGTGTAGCCCTTTCACCACAAATGCAGTCACCGTTCTGTGGCACTCCTCAGTTTTTTCTTTTGTCATCTTTCCCTTCATTGCTAAAGAGAATGGTGTCTCACGGCTCGCTGTCCCTGGCTCTACTGGAGGGATGACTGGAGGTGTTTGCGAGGTGTTGGAGCTGGCTGAGCAGGCTGACACACTCGCACTCGGGGACCGCAAGACATCAAATACTCTATACTCTTTCAAATCGATGCCGTGCTGCCATAAATGTTTTAACATATTGGAAGTGCAACCCGACTTGCAGCTAATCAACGTCCCACATTTACTGCACTTAGCCTTGTCATCGCTTTCTATGACGAAATGCAGCCACACTTTTGACCGTTTACTCCTGCCCATCACACACTGCTGCTGCGACATTAGGCTAACCGCTACCTCGTATCAAAACACAGGCGCTGATGCGTGACGTAGACAGACAGGTCCTGGCAGATGAATAAAAAGGTACTGGCAGGTAGCCACGTCCTTGCAGACTTTAGCCTTTGTTTGCAAAAATAAAAATATATCTCTTTTAGGAACCAATAAGCAGAATCGAAATTAAACTTTTTTTTACAGGTACCCGGTACCCGGCATTTGGGATTCAGCTCTAATTTGGAACCGAGTTTCAGTTCCCAACCCTAGTCACTAGTCCATTTTAGTTTTCCCTATAATTGCATTATACGTGGTTGATTTCATGTGAGATATGACATCAATTAAAAAAGGCAACGATACAGTTTCAGAATTATTAAAACTAGTGCAGTGCCCGTAGAAAACATAGCTGTCTGAAAAGGGCTGATTGAATGTCCTCTGATATAACTGGTTGCAGTACACTTGATAGATATAGTTGTGCCAGCTAAACTGCATAGTTGTGAAGCTAGCACTAATGTTAGAGAGTGATCACAGACTACCTGTGATTTGTCGTAAAATAAAAGCCGTTCTAGAACTGTATTGACAGGAAAGAGGCAGAAGGGAAAACGGTGAAATCAGCTGAGGCAGTACGGGACGGGCAAAGCAGCAACGCTGCTGTGGCCGTGAGTCCACACTGATGGGACACGGCTGATGTGAAAATTCCTACCCTGATAAGCCATGTCTGATTTGCAGAGTTTATAGAGAGCCACAAAAGGCTGTCTAAACAGTTTAGGTGATTATGAGCGAGGGGTTTTGCAGTTTGTTTTCCGGGTAAATCGTGCTGGGTGCTGGCGTGTTGGCGACGCACCGTTTTCATACCATCCCCCACTGTTACGCTATTGCAGGAGTATTCAATTAAAATTCAAAGAGGTCCAGTTACTAAAATTTCCTCCCAGCAAAGGTCCGAACCTCA
>JBBPCS010005114.1:0-10756 GCA_037974645.1 Hollardia meadi | reverse complement strand
GACCAACAGCATTAGGGCTGAATGTGTATTACACCCCCAGTCATGCAGTGAGATGTCCAACTATCTGACCACGTGTCTTGACCAGAAACGAGTCAGAAGCGTTTTTCACTCGGATGTATCAGGGAACAGATTCGTTCTCATTTTAATCAACGCAAATATCAGCACTGGCTCCAGCAGGCTTGCATCTCTGGAGCATCTCATGGTCAAATCTATTTATTCAACAATACACGGTAAACGCGAGGTTGAAAACCAATAAAAAGGACTCAATATACAGTATGTATCTAAATTTTGAAACCTGGCAGAGTAGAGTGTGCTGCTGTTTAATCCCGCAGACTCTCCTTTCACTTTTGCCCAGAAGCTGGAAAGTGACACGGGGACTATGCCTCTGGCACTGTCTATCTTTTGCTCTGCACACTCACTATGAGCCACCCTAATCTTGTAACACAATCAAATGCATCAGTGTTATGGAAAATAGATCAGGAATACTCGCTCATGCCAAAGGAGAACTGCACAGAAAGTTTAGCCATCTCCTTTGCTGCAGACGCTTTGAAATTCAGAGACAGAGACGGAACCAGTTTAGACAAACACGTCAGCGCCACATGAACACTGTCATCGCGGGAGCGTGACACTGACGTGACAGCTGCCGTCTGGACGCAGAGTGACTCTGCCCGACTGGGATCTCTCAGTTAATATGGCCGATTTAATGTTAAAAGGACTTTCCAAACATGCCCTGAGCGGGACTGAACACAGCATCCAATAACAGACTGACACAAGACTGAGGCCAGTTTGACGACAGGGAATACAGTACCAAGGTGGTTTTCCTGCCAGGTTTGGCCCCTGGCAACCTGGGGCTGAGTTAGCTAATGGAACTGTCTGCATGGTTAACCAAGCTAGCGGTAACTGTCTAACATCAGCTACAGCAATTAATGCTATCTTCCCATCAGGAAGCTCCGTAAACCACCTTGGTCCTGGATCCCCTGTTGTCAAAGTGGCCTCAGTTCATCTCAGAGGCTGTGCTCACTCTCCGTACAGTCATGTTCTCCGGCTCCTGAGAACAGTACAGTTAGCATCAGTTTGCGGTTACTGTAACAACAAGTAAAGCCATCTGTTCACCAGGAAACTCTAAATCACAGAGAGCTCAGGCAGAGCAGCCAGAGGACATCAGAGGGAAAACCAGAAAACATTTTCTCCATAAAATTTGATCCATTTTCACCCAAATTTGTGATTCACGTTATTAAGTTGGGGTTTTGTGCAGTAATAAGTGAGGCACGGCCCCCAGAAACATTCCACTCCGGCGATGTCCTTCTGACATTAAATCTTAAGCTAGTTCTGTGCTGCTTGAAGTTAAAGATTGATTGATGGGTGAATGTCAAGTCAAGTCAATTTTATTTAAATAGCCCAGAATCACAAATCACTTTCTCTGTCCTTAAACCCTCGATCCAAGTGAGAAACAAATCACCCCCAAAAAAAACATTTTATACAGAATATACAGATTACAACATTTATACATGTAAAGTATGAAATATAATCATATTGTAATTATATTATTGGTTGGTTCTAGCTTACTTAAGCATGCTTCAGATTTTGTTTTACCTGATTTTTTTAAAAGAATTTTTTGGGGGTAAATTTTTGGAATATGTTATTAAATAGGGACACAATATAACTTTGGATGTGATCTAAAAAGAAATGGTTATAAAGACGTTTTTCTTTCCAGGTCTACTCTAAACTTTTCCTACAAAATTGCTCGGTATGTGACTGATAATAACCAGTCTGCAGTGTAATGCTAACTCTGTCAGTTTTTTCAGTGACAGTTCATCCATTTGTTTGATGTGTACACTTTGTCCGGGGGATGGCTGTTTGCCTTGTTCAGGGAGTATTTAGGGAGTTCAGATAACCTTGAATAATCTACTCACCCCTTACCTAACAGACAGCACTGTGTTTTGTGTGTGGCGCAGTTGATTTAGCATTCATCCCAATGACATAACATTCAGTAGGGGGTTGTAAGACATCTGCAGTGGGTGGTGTAGACAGAAAGCAGACACAGAGAGCCAGAGAGAACATGGACGAAACACTGGATTGCGAGCCAATTTTCTGGTCACCAAACAAGGAACATTGCAATCAAGTAAATGTTTTCAAAAAACACACACACACAGAAAGTGGGGTTAATTAAATGAAAATGCAAGTTCAGATTGTTGCTCCTTTCTTACTTTGGATTTTCTGCTGATTAATGCAGGGGAGGTTGTGTTACCAGACAGTTTTTTTTGGTTTCAATTCTCTGCCGAGTAAGGGGGTGAAAGATTGTGTCATGTCACTGCTAAACTAAACTGCCTTGCGTTTTTGACTGAATGCCATCTGTCCACATTGCCCTTTTAGAGTATTGACTGGGAATGAGTACAGTGCTGCCAGAAAAGGCCGGCCTCTGTCCAGGCACATTTAAGAGAAATTAGCTGTAGTTAAAACGGACAGTCACCTGTCAACAAAGAGACTGTCTCAGGGTCAACAGCCTAATGTTAGGTGGGAAAAGGAGAAGAATGCCACTGTAGCCCAACAAATCACAAGACAATAAAGAAGGTCTTTTAGTGGAAGGGGAAAAAAAAACTTTGACAGATGTTATTCCCTTTAAAACAAAATATATTCATAGATGTCCACCCACAAAGTCAGTGCTATATTGTCAGGCTTTTCATTAAAAAAATGATATGACATAATGAGCCATGCTGCACAATGGGGAAAATTCTGAATGTCAAATAAGAGTAATAGTGAAATCTTAGCTTTGCCAAGCCTTATTCTTCGCCTTGGCATTTAACATCGAGTGCCAAAGGACACACAGGGCTGTTGAGACCGATTGATTGAACTTGGGTCAAGTTTCCTCGATGTGAGTTTGCACATGGGCATGTGGGGCTGCAATGACAATCTGTTTATACGACAGTGACAATAGGATGTTAATGAGAGAGAAGAGGAGGGGAGAGATAAGGTTGGAGGAGCACAACAGAAAGGAAAAGGGAAGAGAAAAAGCAGAGCCACAAGAAACATCTTTTGTTTTTCTCATTTGCTTCATGTTGCTGCTATTATGTTGGCAGCTGTTGTGTCATGGTTATTGTTACGCTTTCTTTATACAAGTGAGAGATATGGTTTCTAAAGCCATTCTAGGCTTCGAGAGTGGGGGAAGTGATAAGAGCGAAGAGCTGTAATTTCGCATTTAACAGAAATTATCATCCATATAAGAACTTATACTTGTAGCGCAGAGGGGTCTCTAAACCAGATAGAACTCTCAATAGACTGCTGTTTTTAATGTAGAAAGGAAGCTATTAGAAGTCTTTGGAGTCTGATAGCTGTTTTTCCACCTTCTTCTCCTTCATGAAGAAATGGTTTCCAAGACTGACACTCATCTGATTTGAGTCACATTGTTTGTCACCGACATCAAGTGATAGGAATAAGAATCCATATAAAAAGCCATTAGTTTTCTATTACTGCCAAGCTGGATGGACAGGCACTCGGTGCTCAGCCGAATAACTGTGTTTAAAGTGTCAGGTTGGTTGAAAGAAGTCTATCTCAGTGGGGGCTCCCCTGCCACTTCCCTGGGGGCTGAGTGGCTGAAATGACCATAAAACTCTGTTGAGCTAGACAGCCTGTAATTTCAGCAGCGAGTGGCGCTTTGCCGAGGTATAATGGAAAGCGCATGGAAGCCATGAAATTTGCTGCATCCCGGTGTTGGAACACCATTGTCTGAACACTCAGGACACCTCTCTAAACTTTAAATTACTGTTTTTAAGCCATCATTGTCTGAAAGAGGTCTGCATCTAAAAAGAAACACAGTGCTTGTTCAGTTTCTTTAATCTTCTGCAGTCTTTGCTGTTCCTTCAGAAGCCTGATGTTCCCATTCTTTACTAGCACAAAAGTGCCCATGAGAAAGAGAAAAATGGAAAACATGGTTCTAAAGGTTACTTTGTATAGGCACAATGGAGTTTTTCTCCCCTCTGTGTGTTGTATCTTTTTTTATCATCTTTGGCATGATTGTGGTTACAAGTGCCTTCTTTCACTCAAAACAGGAATGGATGTGAGGGTTTTGAGGAGGACAGGTGTGGAGAGGGATAGGTTTGTATCTCTGTGTTCCTTTCTTGTGTGAATTAACATCATGAACTTTGCGTCGTTGTTTGAGTGTGTGTGTTTGCGTGTGCGTGCATCCGTATCAGGTTTTGCAGCCGTGGTAGAGCAACTGTATGTCCCATTTTCTGAAGCATGGCTGTAGATCTGATGCGAGCAGCATGTCACATCGAGAGGCTCTTACGGATGATTTGTTAGGAGGGCGGATGGAGATGGAGTTGGAGTAATGAAGTGCGTGTGTAGTGTGGCTTGCTGCTGAAGGTCCAAGCCCGTCACACCACACTGCTGCATCTCTGCTGTGGTAAAAGACACAGAGAGAGGTGCGCAGACAGACAGGGAGACAGACAAATTGTAACCTCATTCATATACCCCCTCAGCCAAGTCTGCTTGTCTCCATTCTCCTTGTTTACCCAGTTGAGACACAGCATAACAGTAAGAACATTTGTCTTTAACTCATTGAAAGATTCTCTCTCTGACAGAGTGTATTATGACCGCATATAACGTCCTCTCTTAGTTTCCTGAATGACAATGTCCCCGCTGCCATAAGCAATAGATTCAGTTTGTGCAGATAAACAAGCAGGCAGAGGCTCAGTATCATTACAATTCATCTCATCTAATGCAATTACTTTAGAACCTTATAAAAAAAAAATGGTACAAAATGCTGAATAGGCGATCAAGTAGCGCCACTATAGAACATATAAGTGATACAGCTGCAATGCATATTTAAAGACAAGGCAGTAACTTATGTAAATGTCTGTCACATTAACAATCCACCTGTTTAGGGTACTGTGGCATGCAGCGGTGGGCAGTTTTTTATATGAATCTTGCTCGGTGCATCAACACATTGCTGAAGATGCATCCGTCAAAGTTTCTCAAAAACTACAGTATAATTAAATGAGAGGAACAGATGATAAGTCGTAATGAATCCTTTAAAGTTTCACTAATCAGTAAAATGGGGATGTGAAAATAGATGTCATTGCTTAAAACACATATTTTGTAAAGAACTGTTATAATTCTGAGAGAAAATACGTTTTTATATCTGTAGCCTTTTACTGTGAGTTGATAATTATCACATCCATGTGGAGACATTGAGGTAATTACTAACCAGGTAAAGAGATTTCTTTTCCTAACTACATTTTATGGGAAGACTCCTAGATTGCTTTATTGCTTTATGAAATCAGCAAAGAGGATACTGCTCCTGTGGCACAAATGAAGGTACATTTTTAACACCATGTCTACATGGGCTGCACAGCAAAAGAATGAGCAAAGAAAATGAGCTGAGTGCACGAGAATGACGAATGACAACCCCAGATAAAACATGTCTGACTCCAGTGTAGATAGGTTATTAGTGTTTGTCAGAGTCACATTGAAAAAATTCACTGCCTTCCTCAGCAAAGTCAAAGAGAAAGCATCTGACTGAAACTTTGGCAACAGGAAAAAAAAACCTAAGCCTGGTCACACAAAGGCAAAATTAACATTGGCAAATATTTGCCTCCTGTTCTTTTCCATTCTATGCAAGCGAAGAGGTGAAAAAAAACCCCATTTGCTTTCAGTGCTGAAGCAAGTTCACATCCTAACTTTGCATGGTGTTCAACTTTAGTGAACTCTGACCAGCAAAGTCGCAGCCACAACCAATTTGCAAAAATGTGTGTGTGGGTTGGCCCCTAAAAATGGACTACAAATCAGCACACTGATTTCTGTGTCACGTTCTGCACTGCCATATCAGCTTGGCAGGCCATGATCATTTGCATGGATTGACATGTGACCGAACCCTAATGGGTGTGTTCAAACAGAAAGTGAAGCAAATTTTGACCTCACATTAATCATGTTAGTTTGATCACGGGATTATTTATTTTTTTATATTTTTGCGTTAATTGCGTGAGTAACATGAATAAACAGCTAGAATATTTTACTTTACATTAGCCGTAAGGTGGCAAACAACGGCAGGCGAGGGTGTGTGTGTGTGTGTGTGTCTGTGTGTTTGAAGTCAGCTCAGCCACTGCCTGAAGTCAAGTCTTAGCAGAGACTGTGTACTTCTCTCTCTCCTTTTTCCTCTCTATACATTCATGGCGTAAAGAACTGTTCCCCTCCAGTCAGTCAACATTATAGTACATAAACTGCAGACATTAGGCACATCCATACCTCATATGTCAGTGACTCGCTGCTTCCTACAGGTTGATAAGCGAGAGTTAAGAATTTTCAGAAATACGTTTATTGGCAAGAGTTGCATAAAAATCACACTCATATCTCAGATAGCTTAGCTTAGCACAAAGATGGGAAATAAGGGCCTAGCTAACTAGCCTGAGGTTAAAAAACACCAGCACCTCCGAAGCTCTCTTGAAAGGCGAATAAAGGTATTTCCCAAAATGTCAAACAATTCCCTTAATTGTGAGAAACAAGCAATACAAACACTGGGACTCTGCCTGGCAAATGGATCGCGATTCATTTATTTATGGTAATTAAAATGTGTCATAATTAATCTGACGATGATGTATTGCTACCCATCCCACCCCTCATAGAACCTGCTTTAAAAACACTGTATAAAATGTCTTTATAACAGACTGTGAAAAGAAGAGAGAGCTTTCAGAGGATAAATGAGTCAAATCAACTGTTGTTTATCAGACACTGAGTTGACCAAAATTTTTCTAAAGTGAATACCAGCCTATCAAATCGCCTGGCTAAAGTTGTGTGTGTGTGTGTGTGTGTGTGTGTTTGTCACTAAGGACAAGACAGCCTGGGGTAAGTTACAGTACCTTTGAACTGCCTGCAAAAAGTGGTCAGATCAGGTCAGAATGAATGAGTCATGGCAAAGAGAGAGATATAAAAAATTGTGTGATGGATTGTGATTCACTTAGTGGGCAGCTGTGATGTGAACAGTACAGACGGAGCAACTTTGCACACGCTACTCCCAATAAACCTACTTAAGTGGATTAGCAATGCCACCCTGGGGGCCTCCACTGACTTAAAGCTCTTATCACAAACACACACCAAAACAAAACATACAATTTTCATCAGTTCCTTTGGTCTGTGGGGAAAGTGAGTTTGGGATACAGCGGAGATGTCCAGGATAAGCATGGAAAAGGGTCATGTGATATCTTCCTCATCCTTACCCAAATGCACGACCACTGAGGTTATGTTCCTGTGTTGCTGTAAAGAGAGCGAAGAGCTTGTTGGCACTGAGGCGTGTGTGAGACCTGGTTGCTATTCAGGACACCTGTTAGCAGCCCGGAAACAGATGTTGCATCTACTTTCCCACTTTGATGTTGGTCACAATTGGTGCTGTAGAGTAAGAAATGGTGCCAAAAATAGGCAGTGTGATTTGAATTTGTGTTTGTGCATGTATGTTGATCTGTCACGTGTTTCTGACTGAGCCCCTGCTTGTCTTTCTCCGTCTGTGCTGTGCTTCGTGTTTGTTATGCAGGTCGAGGCTGGCTGATTACATGGTGAACTGCTGGGTGACTCCGCCCACAGTGAGCACCTGTCCCAACCAAGACAATCACCAAGCCTGCTTGGCCTCCTACGCAAGGCTCATCGGTCAGTAGAGCCGGAGCTCTGTGTGAGAGAGAAAGAGCAGGAGACATACAGAAATGCACATTTACCACCAAATGCTGCAATATTTTTCTCTAATTTCAGATACATGGTGTGATATAGTGTAATGATTTTAGACGGCACAGTACTCTACCATCATTTTTGTCATGAGGAGCAGACAGAGGAGTGAGACTCTCATTTTGTTCCCTGCTGGCCTGATATCTCCCCCAGCACACTGGACATAAGTTCACCACTAGAAGCAATTAAGGAGCAGAGGCACAGAGAGAGTATTTACTTAATTAACACCCTTGATGACCATCTGTTTGCTCATAGTAAATGTTGCTCAATGTGCATGGATTATAATGCACATTTTTCACTCCCAGCCTAAGTTTGATAACAGCACCTTGGCGATGTTGCAGCAGCATCACAGAGCTCACAAAGAGTTCCAAATGCAAATTTACATGACATAACTTTATTCTTTTCTGCATAGTGGTTGCTGAAGTGTCCGTACTTTAGTATCAGCCAGTGCTTTTCCACCATGTGTCATAAATCGTGAAGTACGAAGTGATAATATGCCATGGTGCTTCCCGGATGTCTCTGGAAAAATGCTACACAAAGTGCATCTAACACCCCTAACTCCAGCTGAGAGCACCGACACAGAGAGACATTTGAACAGTAAAATGTTTTGGTACAGTGCTATATTCATACAGCACACACACACTTCCTAAAGCACCTACTTTGCAAAATATGGATAACATAATGGCCTCTTTACATCTAAAATAAAGCATTACAGAATGCTTCACCTTCCCATAAACTCCAACAGTGCAAACACGTTCCTATGACTAACATCTTGTTGTCTATTTTATATGCTATTTGCAATAAAGCTAGTCCATTATTGTCCATTAGTGACCCATAACTGCTTTTACTAATGTGTCTATGTGTGTGTCGGTGTGTGGTTGCCCTCACAGGGACAGACATGACTCCCAACTATGTCGACAGCAGCTTCTCCAACTGGACCATCTCGCCGTGGTGCACCTGTAAGGGCAGTGGAAACCAAGAAGAGGAATGTATGAACTTCCTGCAGTACTTCACCGATAACACATGCCTAAGTGAGCCATCCCGACACGCGGACACTCTGCATGCATCTGAAATGTGTTTTGTAACTGATAGGGATCCAGCAGTCATGTAATATTGATAAGAGCACAAGCGAGTGATGAGGTAGTCACTCTTGCTGCCATGTAAGGGTAGAGTGAGCCATGAACTTTGACGTGATGCAACTTTAATGGTTACATGTCAGATTCTGTTCTTCAGTGTCGTAGAGCTCTCCTGCGAGATGACTGTTGATGTGGTGTTGATGTGGAGCAGATGGTGGTGGGGGGCACTGAGTGTGGAAGTAATGATGGATGGGGCTAAACACTCTTCCAGTTATTAAAATGTTGAATGAAAATCTAATTAATTTAAAATGCAATTAATACATTTTTATTATGAATTATTGTTATTATTAGAAATTTAATTATTTATTTAGTTTGACAAGAGAGGAAATAAAGCTGGATGGATGGATGGAACATCTTGAAGTCCTAATGAAAATTTCCTACATATCCCTGGGCACTTGTTCGCCTAGTGATTAAGTTGGAATTAAATGTTCTTACTTCAAAACTTTACGAAACTAGTAATTTCTTATCATTCCTCATCTCTCCTTTGGGCAAGATCTGCCCAGACTTTAATACAAAAGAAACCATTTGCATGTAATTTTCACATTCAATCTGAGAGAATTAAAGGGGCTTATCCCTTTAGGGAGAAAAATGTCATGAAAAGGGACAGATCTAGCACGAATGAAATAATAGCATCAGTTAAAATACATATAATTTCCCCATCTAATGCATAAACCACACATACACATGACTGAGTGGTCACCTCAAACATCCGTCTGGTTATTTCTCTGGGAATTAAAATACAGCGCACTCTTTTCTTGCTATGGTAGAGCGAGTAGTGTCATCAGTGCTACATGACACCATTGCCTTTAACATGTTCCATTGTGTGGATAATGCTTTCAGACCATTTCAATAGATTGCTGGGGTACCGTTTTAGCTGAGTGTGCAGGATGAGGGATGAAGCTGGGAGCTGAGGAGGCGTCTTGAAAAATAACACAAAATGCAGCATCTCCTTCCTGCAGTCAAGGGAAACAGCCGATAAACTTCGACACACCCGAGAGGAGAATACACACACTATGCAGTACGATACATATATACAGATAAATTATCTTTCAGCTCCCCTTGACCCCCATCAACCCCACGATCTAACCCCTATCTTTCCACTATCACTGTTTCTGCAAAGTAAATCTTTTTTTTTTTACATTGACTGACAAACCAAAGCACATTGCCATTGGAAACCATGTGTAAGACAAAGCATTTATTATCCACACTCCCTCCCCCATGTTCTCCTTACAAGATCAAGCAAAGGAACAGATTTAATATTTATTAAAAAATATATGTGGCGGCCAACAGACAACATTCTAGCTGAAAAAATATTATAATCAGAGTCCAAACATAGTCTGAACTCTGATTCCCCTCCTCTCTCTGTCTCTGTTCCTCTTGTTCTCTCCTCTCTTATCTACCTCCTCCATCTGTCCCTGCAGGTAGGGCGATGCATGCTATGCCCAGAGGTGAAAGGAAAACTTATTCAGAGTCATTAAAAAATTGAATTGCTATTGGCAATAAGCTTAATCACCCAGCGGAACATTCGGGTGCAGTAAAACATCCTGTCTGGAGGCCCCCCAGCCAACTATCTGATTTATGACTTTATTCCTACATCGTGCTAGCCATAGCCAACTCTGACAAACAGATGCGTAACATCACATGTCTCAGCAGTACTTCACGGCTAGCATTAAAGTTGTTCGGCTTCACTGGTGAGCTCTTCCCTCTCTGTGCTTTTATTTTCCTTCAGCAGCCCAAATCATCAGTGTCGAACAGAATGAGAAACACCAAGGCTACTTTTGTATGTGTTAAGTGTGCAGGTGTATGTGTGTGCCTTTGTTTGTGTTTTGCTGTACAGTGTGTATACTTGTGTGTGTGTGTGTGTGTGTGTGTGTGTGTGTGTGTGTGTGTGTGTGTGTGTGTGTGTGTGTGTG
>JBBPCS010005113.1:0-10757 GCA_037974645.1 Hollardia meadi | reverse complement strand
TGTGTGTGTGTGTGTGTGTGTGTGTGTGTGTGTGTGTGTGTGTGTGTGTGTGTGTGTGTGTGTGTGTGTGTAACTCTGGCACTGCAGCCTTGGTGTATGAGCAAAGCTTTCCTTATTGTGTCCCATCCCCCCAGTACCCCCACATTCTCCCTCCCTATACTTTACAACCGGTCACACACCTCCTTTATTTCCCTACTCCTACATCTTCCAAGTTTACCAACCGCCTCCACATGAATAACAACAACCCCACGTCCTGCATACAACCACTAACACACAGCCCACGCTACCAATTATAAATAGACCATTACAAATAGGCTATTATATATATTTTCCAAGTTCTACACAAGCTTTTTGCTCCTGAGAGCATACTAAATAGATCCATTGGGTTAACAATATGTGTATAAAAGCAAACAGATGCATTTATATGCGTATGAACACTTGTGCATCCATAAGCACAGAGTAAATATTTGCAGGATTTTCCTCTGCTGTGTAAACTATGGCTCCCTTGTTGGCACAATCTACACTCCAAAAATGATATGTTAATGAAAGACTGATTATATCCCAACAGAATACACTAAATACTAACTTAATTACTCTGCTAGTCATGCTATGTTATTTGACTTTTGTCAAAGCATTTCACTTATATCATTACAGCTTTCAATAGTGATACATTTAAGGCAAAATACAGGCTGAAGTATTCCAAAAACTGCCTCATCACCACACCAAAAATAGATTTTTATTACATTTAAGATGCTGATCTTAACTCTATATAATGTCAAACTTAATAGATAGGTTTTAAATGAACCTGACACTTGAGCTGCCTAATCCCACATTACCACAATAATTTAATAGACAAAGCTATGCTAATAAGATCTGTAATTGTGTAATTAGCATTATTTAGAAGCTAGTACATGCCATCACACTTATCTTCACATAAATTATGGTTGCTTTTAGTGTGAATTATGCTTCTAAGAGCATAATGGAGTTCTTGCAATTTCAACAAAAATGCAAAAAGAAAAACTGTTTATTCCTCATTAATATGCAAATAAGCACATGTGCTCTAGAATCTAATGAAATCATCTCCTCTATAAGGCCAGCCTGCAGTGTGATTATGAATATTCTGCAGATAATGTCTACACAACAATGAATTCACAGGACTGATACCACATGTAGTAAAAACAGTACGACACATCATGAGACCATAATGGAAAAAAAGTATATATACTGTATATATATTTTTTTCTTTTTTTGAAAAGAGTTGAATAAGATCCTGAAAATGTAGTAAACATTGTAGCAGGGTCACATCATGCACAGAACGTCTTTTGAATAAAAGATTGGTAGTTTATAGTGTCACTTCTTATGCTTGTTTTGTTTTTGTTTTTTTGCAATAGTAGAAAAAAATTTAAATTTGCCCATTATTTAATGCAAAACCACATATTGCAAATACACACACACCTGCAAAAGGAATTACATTTCTTTACATGTTTCAAACTATAATAATGCTGTGCACATGCCATTATTCCACATATTTCTCCTTTTTATGGAATGCACTCGGATTACAATTTGTTTACCAATACATTAGTCCAGATTTCATTTTGTACATGCATTCTGAAGACCAAACGGAAGTACATACAGAACTATGCTTTTAAATGAATGAAAATAATTGTGTTCCTTTAGATCAGAGGTATGGTATTGTCTAGGTATATGACCCTATACCTCTATTTTCCTTTGTCTACAGCTTCTCTGTGTATAAGAAATCAAAAGACAGCCAATAGAAGACTAGAAACAAACTTTCATTTTGTTGTTTGTTTCTTTTTTTAAGTAGATGGTTGCAAAAGTCAATCTAACACAGATTTATGCACATTTTGCATAGCGCAGTTTAGCCAGACAAAAACAAAAAATATAGAAAGTCAAAAAATTGGCATTCCCCAACACTGGTCCTCCTATGAGCTGCCTCTGCTTGTTGTCCAACACAATCATAGTGTCTGTGTGAAGACACTTCATTTAATTGATATGATACGAGTTCATTACAGGATTGCAGAACTGCCATTACAGAACCAAAACTTCCTGTTTTGGCAGGCAGTTCTGGTAACAGTGGAACAAATGGAATAACTGTGGAAACTCTACGCTGCAAAAAACAAAAAGAACCCCGCTGATGGAGAAGTCAAAGAAGGCAAAGAAGGAGAGTGATAGAAACCAAAGTAAAACAAGCGAGCGGTCGGGCATCCACTCGATGGAAAGCGCTCCAGTGTTGTGTCAAACTCTGTTCTACCATCGATACTGTATGTTTCCCCTTTCCAGTGGGACTTGAGAGGGTTCAAAACCGACATTCTTTCTATTACATGAGTAAGTAACAAGACCTGCCAGAGTTTCTACGTCCAATGGGAATTCTTACAGGTTGCTTTTGCTGTGGACAGTGTCCAGGCTGCTAAAGCTGTCTTTGCGACATCAGCACTAATAGTAATACCACTTGGAAATGCTATGTGGGAGGAAAGTTGTCAAGTTCCACTTTAACAAGCTTCTTACTCACGTCAAAACATTTCATTCAGTTTTAATATCCCACAGTGGACAAAATGCTGTTTAAAATACCAGAATGCAGACATCAATAATATGTAGAACTTTATAGGGTAAAAATGGTCAAAGATGTTGGACTCTGAGAGGGTCCATATATGGGTGTTATTTTCATCCTTATTAAACTCTTATACAAATCTGTGAATGTCTGGCTGGGTTAAGAAGCAAAATTCATCATCTTCATCTTCGGAAGAAGGATGCTCACAGCTTCAGCCAGACAAGAGACCACATCCATTGTTAATTTCATTACCTCACCGGGATGAAATGAAAGGAAAACAGGACGTATGAAAGAAGTTCAAGCAGCACCACCTCAGCGCGCCTGTATTTCAATTTGCTGCGTCTTGTACCGTTCCATGGTCTGCAGTTTAAATGGAGGACTTTTGTGATGCAAATGTAGGCAGGAGCGATAAATCTCGCCTGCTCTTCTCTCCTGGGCTGCCCTGATGCAAAAGATGTGCTCTCTCTCTCACACACACACACTCACACATTTAGGCACTCTCTCCTTCGCTTTCTCTCCACTGCTGCAGCATCGCGTTACATTCGCCCCCAGGCCACATGAAAAATGAATCAGGCCCAGGTGATGCAGTGGGGGAGTGGGAAGGGGTGGGGGCGTGGTGAGAGAGGGGTGAGGGAGAGAGAAACAGAGAGGAAAAGAGAGAGAGAGAGAGACAGAGAGAGCGAGCCCGAAAAGTAATGCTTTGACTTTCCTCAACAACTTCTAGGTCACTTTAGTTTGGTTGATGACAACAGTCACACATACACACAAAACACACTTGTAATTCCAGTCTGCTGTAAAGTCATCCAATACTATCAGTCAGGCCCATGTTATTGATTATAGAGGAGCTCGGAACTCTGAAAGTTAGTGTGGGCATTATAAAGTGTGATATCTGAACCTTTTTATAGCTGCTTTTGCAGAATAATATGTTTCTTTATTTAACAAACAATCTCTCAGAACCTCACATACAATATGAAATGGATAAGCCAGTGAGCACATTGATGACTGGGGCATATAAAAACATATGGTTGACCTAACACCTGCTTGACTTGTCATGCACATACAGTACATCTTGGGAAAACATTTGATTACAGGGCATTTCATGTATTTAGTACCTGCCTACCCCTGAGCCTCTGTGCTGTTTCTCCTCGCCAGGGCGAGGTGGTGGATGTCCAGTACGGCAGTGTGGATGACTTGAGGAGAGCCAAAGACAGCCTGAACCTCACCAACCAAATTGCTGTGGTCAAGCTTGGCCAAGCACCTTTGCTGTACAAGGTAAGATCAAATCAATGCCCTGCAAAGTGCTGCTGCTCTGCTCTGCTGATAAGGGAATCACACATGTGATTTAACGCGGTACTTGAGATGTACCTGATACTATAATCCTGCAGCACGAAAAAACAAAATTCACCCAGACTGATGAATGAGATCCTTTCATCTTCAAAATAAGTGCAAGGTATGACAAAAATGATTCTTGCATAATGAGGGGATTCAGAACTGTGTTTCCAAAATGATCTTGAATGTGTTAATACACTGGCATGGTGCACCTCACTGCCCTTTAAAGAAATCAAATCCAGCTCGCTGCGCTGGGATTTGCATACTGAACAGGACCTAATGTATATGGCCAGTCAAGCATCGCTGATTATTTATTATTTTTGCTATACATTTATCATACCTGACTCCTCTATCTGCTCGGTGCAAAGATGTTTGAATCCATTTGCCTTCGTAAGAAACAACATTAGCGATGCATTGATTGATTAGGCCTGTTCCTGCTTGGATGTGTGCCACATTCAGCTTAAAGCAGTTTTCCTATCAATTAGAAGATTCCAGGGAAAATAATCATTTCAATCCAGTTAATCAGAACATAAAAAGCTACTTACATGTTAATTACTGATGAATTTAACTTCAGTTTCTTTTTAATTAAAAGTAATTCAGTTATAAAAACTTGATTTCAAACTCCATGTGGACTGCAGTATTGATTATACAGCTTCTGGCACAATTGTATCCATCTTATATAGAAATCAGTAGAGCACATACCTCCACCACAGCCCTCTTATTTAAGCCTTAGCACCAACTGCAGCAACTGGTGACTCTGTTAGCACCTTACTGAATCCATATTAACTTAGCTACACATTGGTGCTAGCTGCAGGTTTCTATTTGTTACCGTACAGCAGCCAGGAAAAGACTACCCCCCCTATGAAAACACGTTTAAATCCACTAGATCCAGATTTGTATTTGGATCTGCACTAAACTGTACACACTCATAGATACCAGCCCTCTAAATATGCCTGTTTTTTTTTGTTTGTTTTTTATCAAGGTCCATGCTTTATTCCCTGGAAAAGTAATGTAAATGGGGGGAAATGCCGTGTCTCGCAATGTGAAAGAAAGAGATTTTAAAAAAGTCCTGGATCTGCTGCTTTATCTGGTTCCGCACAGAAAATGCCCGTGCCCCATCCTTCCACCAAGTTTTGTGGAAATCCATTGAGTAGGTTTTTGTAATCCTGGTGACAAACCAACCAACAAACGGACACAGGTGAATACATAACCTCCTTGGCGGAGGTAAAAATAAGAAGTAGGGGTTGATAAGTGTCCTTTCAGTCTCCCTCCATCAAAGTGTATGAACCTGATGTGTAAAACTACCTTACGGAATCTGCAGGTAATGTCTTTCTGTCTTTTTCTGGCGTGAAGACACTTTATTTTGCTGTGTTGGTCGTTGTCCAGTGTTACGTAACTATAAACTATTTCGGATACATCGAGTCAAATTTTACCTTTCACTTTCAACATTTTATGTACTTTATTCATAGAAAAAATATATTCACTGCTTTATTCGTTGAACATTAGTCTACTTCTCAGAGGTTAGAGATAAATGACAGGCTAATGAGCCATAACAGGAGTAAATGGAGGTTACTGAAAAATGAGAGGAAAATAAAGAGGGGTCAGTGTACTGCATTTACATATACACAGTTAGACTTTTAAAGGTCCATTAAATCAGAGTGCACCTCCTGCCGCATGGGAGCCTTCCAGCAACAGGCTGCTGACCCATTTCTCCTCCTTGCCCACAGTTGGTGACAAATTTGATCAGGTGTGCTTCATAATGTCTCTGTGTGTCGGCAGCTGAGAGAAATGATCACCCTTCACATATAAATGGAGGAGAATGATTGATGAGCCTTGCACTCTCACTAATGAGTGTGTGACGATGACTGCTGGCCCAATGTTACATGTAGAGCTAGATTCATATTTGACATGCAGACAAACACATGTTTTGACAGTGTTAGCTTAATTCATTTGGTTCAATTAGTTTTTTTGGTTGCAATTGGTAGCATGCATTTCTTGCAATTTCCATATTGGAATGCTGCCACTGTGGGGAAAAAAAAAAAATCGCTGCAGCTTCTCAAGACCCAAGTGAAGCTCCCATGTGTTGTTTCCCAACTGCTGGAGAGGTGAGGGGGTTAGTCCCAAAGCAAGAATCGACTCCGCCTGGGAGGGAAAAAAGAGTCTCCTCTCCTCTGCTTCCCTCTGCTTAGAAACTTTGGGGGTAGGTGGGCAGGGTTTCCCATCATGACCTGAAACAACGTGTTTAGGGGCATAAGCTATAAGGTAAATTGTGTTCTGAATGGCCACAGATGTTATCTGGTACGCAGTTATTAGTGCTGCTGTTCTTTACAAATGACATGTTCCTAATACATAACATTACTGGGGAACCCTTGCTGCAGTTGATTACAGCCGAATACAATATCATTTCATAAAACAAATGAGAAACGAGTAGTGATCTGTTGAATGAATAGTGACGTTCAAATGAAGTACTCAGGTGCTCATGCCCATCCCTTACATGAACTCTTGTGCTGAGCTGCATGTTGTGAAAAGAACTGTGTGAAGAGTTTTGAGAAGGTGAACCTCGTTATGAGAAATGTTTGTTACCAAGTCTAAAAGTTTAATCCCAATTTATTTGAAAATCTCAACAAAGAATCACAATTTCTTATTTTAGTATATAGTCATATATCCCAGTGCAGTTATTAATAACAAATGTATTGATTCTTGATTCTAATTACAATCTGTGACTGCCAATTACCACGTCAAGATCTGTGAACATCAGTGGGAATTTTTCTGCTGAAAGTTTGTCATGTCCATGTGAATACCAGTGTGTATGCGCATGTCTTTTGCAAACAAACGAGTTTTCCAATGTGAATGTGTGTGTTTCTGCAAAACTGTGTGCATATCAGTGTGTCCATACCACACAGCTTATTCATAGTGTGTGTGTTGTACATGCATTACAATTTCTGCATTAAGTATTTCAGTGTGTGTCTATGTGTGTCTATGTGTGTGGAGTGTCCCTGTTTTCCAGTGAAGGACAGAGTTGTGATGAGCGGAGACTGACCATGGCTGGTGTCACATATTCAATAAAATAGTCATCTACGCTCGTAAAAAAAACAAGGACGCTACATCTCCCTTGGACAACAATGAAATACTGCTCTGCACAGTTGCAGCTGCAGCACACTTCTACTATTTATTATTACCAGTGACCTTGGCTAACTATTAATAAATGTACCTTCTTCTCTCTGATTAATATTAGACAAGAAGCACCGACACATAGTCAGTTGTGATGAGATGTAAAAATAACACTTTGACTTCCAGGTCATCTCTAGGAAGTACAGCGAAGAGATGATACGCTAATACTTACTGGCCACAAAGACGCACACACAGAGCGGTAAACTAACACTGCTTTTCTTTTTTCCATCCAGAAATGCTTGTAAGTAAACATACAACTGCTCGACTGCTCACTTCTTACACGCATACTTTTCGGGAGTAAGGAGACAATCACACAGTGAGGCAGCACCAAGCATGTGATCCTTGCAACAGCAGTGATATCCAGTATTCTACAACTTCCACACTTAATCCACCAAAAATATGATGTATATTTAGGAATTGACAGTATGTATAAAATCATTTTTTCTAGAAAGTCAATGATTAGTTGAGAAACTGCTCATGGATAATCGATGAGAATGTGTGTTTCTGGATGACTCAGCAATACCTGACAAACCAATGTACTGTACTTGATCATATTGGGCTAACAAGTCTTAACAAACTGCATGTGATAATATGTCAACTTTTTTTCCAGATTCCTCCAAAACAACTGTTTTCAAGTGAAAATGTATTGAAAATGTAATGTGTGTGTGTGTGTGTGTGTGTCCCCAGCTATCCCTACTGTCTGAGCTGGGTTTTGGAGGTGTTCTACTCTACATTGACCCATGTGACACTCCCCCTGGCCGCCACACCTGGCATCAAGCCTTCAGAGTCACTCTCAACCCTGGAGGAAACCCTGCCATGGGTGAGTGCTCAATAACCAGAGTTTGTATGTGTAAAATTCAATTCTACCTGTCAATTCAAGTTGCAAAACACATGTCAAAGATTCAGTTTGGCTGGATCGGTCACTCTTACCACATCACACCAAAGCAAAAGCAACTGTAAGAATTCCAATTGGACCCAGAAACTCTGGTCTCAGTGCTGTGATAAAGGCAGAGTGAACACCCGGTTGTATTAATAAGTAGGCAGGTCTTGTTACTTACTGATCTAGTAGAAAGAATATCGCCTTTAAACCCTCTCAATTCCCTGTAAATAGAGGAAACACCTATTGATGGGGGAACAGATTTCCACACAACACCGGAGCGCTTTCCATCGAGTGAATGCCCGTCTGTTCTCTCTTGTTTAACCTCGGTTTCTATCACTCTCCTTCTTTGCCTTCTCCATCAGCGGGGTTCTTTTTCTTTTGCTTGGTAGAGTTTCCACAGTTATTCCATTTGTTCCACTGTTACCTGGGGACAGTGACCGGGGAGAACAATTCCTCTTCCTGTTTTGGTTCCAAAGTTGCTGAAGTGTTTCCTTTGGGCCAGAAATCAAACCTTCATCCAGCCCAGTGAGTGTTTCCGCCCAAACGTTTGGGCGTGTGTGAACACAGTAATCACACTTTTATGAAAAACAAGTGGACCGATATCACAAAGAAGGGTCGTCTCAGCTTGCTTCCAATCAATCCCTTGAGAGTTTCATTTGTGGTGTGAAAGCAAACAAACCAACCACAGGAATGTTATGATAGGAGAGATGTGATTTTAGCATCTGCCGACTATGAAATCTGTTCAGGAAGTAATCTTATAATTGATGTGTATAAGCTTTGTACATATTGATTTGTCAGTTTGTTAAAGTCCATTAAACACCTTGATACTTTCGACCTGTTAGTCATTATTATAATAACTTCTTCCGGACCTCATTGTGATACAAAAAAGGACATGAATACACACATCAGAAGCATACCGGAGTATGATTTCTCCACATGGGTTCTGATGATGCGCTGATGATGCACTGAAGTTACCTGTCTGTCTGTATAACATGTTTACTCCTCTTGGTTCGTTTGTAAAAAGTCAGTGTGAAAAGCTAACTGGACTAGAACTAAAATGCAACAATGAATCAGTTTTTCCCTTGGTCCAGAACAAAAAAGCCAAAGTACCAGTGTGAAAACACTCAACGTTTACACACTGAAGGACAGCATCATCTGCAAATTGCATTGTTCCCATCTAAATAACCTAAGGACCAAGGACAACTCACCAGACCATGGCTGCTCCTCGATATTGTCTCTTTGAATATCACAAAGTGTTGAGGGAAGAAGACACATCCTTGTTTGTACACCCTCAGCCCACGACACATAAGCTTGAGTTATCAGACTTGTAACGCTGTTCTCCTACAGAAGAACCTACAGTGGCTAACCTAACATCACATACGCTCAGCACCTCCAACAGGACACCAAGGGGGAAATGGTTGCACCATATCTTTACCTCCATATGAATAGATGTATTACAATCACCATCTTTATCCACATTACATAGATATACATCCTTTACATCTACGCTAAGCCCTGATTCATAGTGAAAAAAATGCACTTTGTTGTAAGGAACATTGAAAAATGAAAAATACACTTGCATTAAAGCTGTAAAAGCTATCCCCATCATCATATCTTATTCATGAATTCCCTATTAAGTGTTTTAAAACCTAAATCATTTTATTACTTCTAATTTAGGCACATCTCAGTTCGAATACGGTTCTCTTTGGAATCTGGTCAATGCCTGAAACTTACTCACATTTCCCACCATGGCCTTGGACAGAGGACAATACATCTTTCTGTATCTGTGTGACTCTTCTCTACTGTATTTAAATCACCCTCCCAAGATGGATGACCTCTCCGACACTCAGTCTTGTCCCCACTTCCTGTTTTTCTGCCCGGGCTGGCCAATGGGGATGTGTCATTACTGCTGAAGTATCTTTAGTCCTTGTAAGAGTCCCAGTACCACAGTGGCAAGACCCAGTAGAGCCCCAGCAGATGTCTGGACTGCTGTGTGAGCATGTGTAAGAGTGTGTGTGTGTGTGGTGGTGGTGGTGGTGGTGAAATGGGAGTGTGTGTTTAAGTGGAAGAGAGAGAGGGAGAGACAGATGCTGGCTGTCTAGTCTCTCTCCAATCGCAATGCTCACAGGTCCCTGGTGCTAATACAGCTCAGAAGAACAGAAGATGTGAAAAGACACCTCATTACTCATATTAACCATACTTTATTCAGCTGCCAGAGAAATTTCCTCTTTTTTTATTACTGAAAAATATTCATTGAAATTAATAAGAAGAAGAGATGACTTCCTAGCGTGTTCTGCCCATTAAGACTTTAAACTGGTATGAATCTGCAGTTTCCAAGTATTTAATTAAAGATTAACGAGTCTAACAGTTTTCCTACTGTGCTCTGAGGGCTTTCTTTCTTTTTCAAAACACCAGAGGACTTTCCTTTATTTATCCGCAGGGGGGGAAAACTACACTAAAGTTATAATCCTCAGTACTTTCATGAAATCAACGCTCATTTTTGATACTTTTTTTTTCTATAATAGCCATTAAATGGTCACATTTAGTACTTTCCACTGGTGGCAGAGTACGCCATTCCCACACTACAATCAGATTGCCAACCTAACTGTGAAGGGTTCTCAGGACACAATGCATAAATATCCTAAACATGCATGCATGTGTAGAATTTTATCTCATTGACATCAGACTCACTGCTTAGTGAGTTGCCTCTCTTTACACCAGACATGATCAGAACATACACCGATCAGCCACAACATTAAAACCACTGACAGTTGAAATGAATAACATTGACCATCTCGCTACAGTGCA